>VOMN01073853.1:0-69789 GCA_014899125.1 Orchestia grillus | reverse complement strand
TTCGTTGCTTCGTTCCTTTGAAAACGCGCACCGCCTAAGCGTGCGAAAGCTTGGGTCATTAAATTAAGAACCCAGTAGACGTTTTCAACTACCCCTACAATCTGCTTTTGGTAATTTTGCTTGATCAGAATGAAGACCAACGTGACGTTGTTCAAAAGCCCGGTGCTTTAATAAATTCAAATTTCAAACGAAATTTGAAATCAAATGTTGTACAAACTAAAGAACCTGCGAGTTATTTAACTTTTGCTCATGTACTCGTACATATACAGCTATTTAAGGTTTTAAGCACTACTTTTTTCTTCGAGGGAGACAAGTTAAATTTCAAAAAGCGGTGTTATTTTCGTACGGATTATCTGTCTGAAAGACAGTTACTGCAATCCCTCTAGGTTGGATCAGATATTCGCCGGGACAGTTATGGAATACACGTCAACGACAAAGATCAATACTACAACAGAGTATTCAGTCAGCGAGAGATAGAAAATTGTTGTCTTCATAATGATTAGCAAAAATTTAATTATATATTAATATATACATATTTCAATCATTAGGATTACTTCATGTTTATGCTTCATATCTTCATTTTGAGAGTAATACATGAAAGAAAATTTCAACGTACTCCATTGGCTTCATGAGATGGAAAAAAATGTGAAGCCACACTACTTCAGTTGCGAATCCTGCTAATATTTTCCATGGGACCGTGCTCAGGTCACACATTGTATTTGTCTTCGCCTACATCATTTGAAACTAACATTCTATCAGCCACCAACCTCGATGTTCCTCCCTTACTGTTATTAATTACTATATAGACAACCCGTGACCCGTTGGGTCAAATAAAATTTATCAAAATCAAACTGTATCCAGAAATATATCCTACGCAGTTAAGTCGGTATCCACAATACAGGATTAACCGGAGTATAAATATCGAATATTTCAGAGCCGACAGACAAACGATCCTACCCTCTTTCTCATTCCTGTATCCAGTTTACTAACTTGCTCGACTTGAATTCCTTTCTTTTACATGACATAAGTGTATATTTTTTCATCTGTGCACGGTTTCAAGCAAGCAAACAAGCAAGGTGACCAAAATTTTAGTATTATAATAGATAGATAGATATATAGATAGATAAATAGGTAGGTAGATAGATAGATATTTAGATAGAAAGATAGGTAGAATGCTATTTGCGACCGCTACCTCGAGCAGAGAGGAAACTGTCACTATTCTGTTTTAGGTGCATACGGAACTATTGATCCTGCTTGGACGTTTCCTTTCCAGTAATTTATTTCTTTTTAAAACTACATGTATTATATTTTCATTGGTTTAGCATAGTTATAAACATTCCTGGGCTATTTTCTTTCTAAGATTATGTTACTAAGCACCGCAGTGATGTCTAAAGAGTTTTTTACCATGTTTGTACATCAAATAGAAAACTTTGCAGCTGATCTGTACTTTTTCTGCCAATCTTACGCAGTTTTTGCGATGGAGGAATTTCTATAAATTTTTTTATGAATATTGTGTATTGCACTTGGAAAAGTTGCCCTTTATCAATGATGTCTAATGTATTGTACTCTTCATTCGAAAATAAATAAGCTAGAAAAATGGTACCGCTTTCAACATGACTTTCTGATGTGTCTAAAGCATCAAAGCTAATACCCTTTCTTGATGATATAATTTCGGTTCCTTTTGAAGAAAACCGATGGAGGGCTGCTCTCACTGCGCGACGTGCGCCAAATTCTTTCATTTCACATTTCAACTATCGATGCACCCTCATCTTTAACGTATATGGCTAATATTGTTCTTTTCGTATATTTAACAAGGATCAATACGACGCTAAAACAATATTGGCATTGCGAGTATTTTCAACAGCTTTGTTGACCTAAATTATAAGATACTTAAAAATTTTTATAAATACTCTAGTATGATTCACTTAAGACGAATACTTTAATTTCTGAACGAACAAATTATATGGAAGCTCCCAAGCTATTCGTAAAGTGATGAAGGAAAAATCTCACTCGTTTTTGCCTGTTCATTTTTAAGGCAGAGGGATGCATTAGAGGCCTAATAAAGGCTCCATATTTCCCTAGAGTGTGATACTGAACGACGCTCTGCGCAAATTCAAACGATTGCTGCATCGCCTCGTCCGAGGCTGGAACGTAGCGGTTGTCGCCGTAACGGCCCCTCTGTTAATCCAATGCTTGATTACTTCCTTCATTCTGGCGACCTGAGAGCCATCAGAGATAATTATTTACCGAACATTATTACCATCAGTATGAAGTCAGAGATTTTTTAGTCGAGATTTTCTCGTAACTTTATCAATAAATCGCGAACGGTATTGTGCGAAATTTGCAAAAAGTTTCACCTGCGTTGTACAAAGAAGAATATACTTTGAAAAATGGGACAATTTTTGCGTTCTTTTCAAAACTCAATTTTAACCAAGGCGAAGTAATACGAATATTGTCCGTAAATCGAAACTGAACAAAGGTGATAGAGGAACCGCAAAAAACTACGCTCTAGTATTCAGTATGGATCAGTTGGACATGGAACCCTCATTTCGGTCTTTCCTTCTCAGGCTGCACTATTATCAGTTAGTCAGCATCTAATAAATCTAATAAAATTCTGCTTATTCACTTTACACTGTAACCATTCACTTATAGTCTAAGGATCATTTTTGCCTTAAAATAAAGTTATTGGCCAATCATTTCTGCTGATAAAGCCTGATACAAATCCGATGGGGCTTCGTTACCGACGAAGTGACTGTGTATGGATCACGAAGTAATACATGCAAAGCAGTATAATTTATTAGGGACATTTTCCAAATATTTTTTAGCCTCCGGAATACGAACATGGTTAGTACAACAAGCCACACTATAAAAAATTTAATAGGTAACAGAAGGATGCAAAACTGTTCGATTTCGTCATCGAAAAAGTTTTTCTGTCGATCGAGGAGCCGGTCGCAGTTACTGAGCCCTGGCCACCAGAAGAAGAAGCACGGAACGCTGGCGTGGAGTCAGCTGAGAAATATCGGAGACGAAGCACGAATAGAAACTGCCTCATCAGTCGGGATCCGAACAAGAATCACCGCTGCAATGTCCTTTACCCTCGGCCAGGTTATCTAGACAGGTCGTTTTCCGGGTTATTAGTCATTAGTTAAGATTATCGGGTTATTGCAGGCCAACTGGCCTTTATTAGGAGTTACTAGCAGGTCTGTGAAAGACCATAGCCTATTAAAGGCCGAAATTATGGTTATTGTACAGAGTAACTTGATTGCGGTCAGCTGGAACGACACTTGTTGTGGTCTCAGATATCCGATCTATCCATAATTGCTTCAACGACCAGTGGGTCATTCGCGATACTCTAAAGACAATCATAATAAACACTTGGAAATTGGGGTCGACCTAGATTATAAATCAAAAAAGAAGGCATAAAAGCAATTCTGCGTCTAAGATGCAGCCAAGAGCTGTTGCTCCAGTGACAAGAAAATAAAATTACATGAAAGAAGGTCGCAGGGGTCTAAATCAAGGAGTTTATTTAGTCCATGGAATGTCATCCTTTATAGAAAAAGAGTTAAAGATATATACACGAAATTTTCAAAATTCTACATCATGGAACGCTGTCAAAATTCATGTGATTTATACGAACTTTATTCAGCGATCAATTCATCATTATTTCACAATTTTTTTGCCAGGTAGTGTTGAATGGACTGCCGTGAGTAGCTCTAAGCAGCCTTCATGAGCAAGTAAGGCTTTAAAAATGGAGCAGGCTCATTTGAACTCGTGTTATACGAGTACATATAAGTCTTAGTGAGAGACCGAGGAAAGTTTCATGAATAACTAAATCAAGGAAACGGGCGAAACTGGCCCTACATTGCCCGGAATTGTGTCACGCGCTCTTTACATTATTGCGAAATGATTTCATTCCATAGATATTCCCACACATTGTTAAGAAACTTTTCTTTATAGTTTTACACGAGTGAAGGGTTAATTTTTTTGCCAATTGTCTATCCACAGTCGCTTGAGTCGCTTGAAAACGGCTGTCATTGACTGTCAATACCGAAAAAAACTCCTATAAATAATAAACGACCAGAGAGACCACAAGAAGCAGGGGTGTCGGCCAAAATTGAAGAATGGCTTCCAATAGAGCCACAAATCAGTTGAAAGCGACTCTCCGGAGAGTTGACGCGAGATTGGATGTGGACGCAGAAGATGCTCCTCGCTCTTCCGAAAGACGGTGACACTCTGAGTCTTAAAAATTGTTCGTTACATACAGCTGCTGCAATCCAAACTGTAATTTACTGTTCCTTAATTTATCCAAAATTTACGTATTATCTACTGAAATCAGCTCTTCGACCAATTCTTGACGTCATTAATTTTACACTTTACCAGGTTGTGCTAGTTCACGACTAGAATGGCCTTTAAGAGAAGCAAACATTTAATGATGCTGTGGGTGTTTCGCTCGCTCCATGAAACGAAAATGACACTGCAAAATACATCAGAATTACCTCATTTTCGCATGAACATACACAGGCAGGCTTCGTTCCTATACCTGAACGCAATACCGCTGGGCCAAGCATTTAAGAGGAAAGAGTACGGAAAAAATCACCAGCCCAGACCGGGAGAAGAAGTGGTTGCACTTTTTGCTCGTAGACTCGTCCGCTGAAAGTTGTTATCTTTTGTGTAGGACTTCAGAGAGACTAGAGCTCAGGGCAAATAAAAATTTTGAAACTCTGTTAACCACCTGAAAAGAGTGGAGGAAACAAATGAGCTAAATGAGAAACAATTCTACCTCGCCGAAGTGCCTTTGCAGCATAAACACCTGCCTCAAAGCCCACGAGGGGTTAAAGTTCTATCTGTAAAAAGTTTAAATGAAAGAAATTAACTACTGTTCTAGATAAAAATAAAAGCCAGTAAAATTACAATGAAGTATAAAAACATCAGCTAGCTAAAAGAACATTGATTCGTTTTAATATTACCTCCACGCATGATGACTCTGACAATGAACGTAGTCTTTCATCCTTATCTCATGAAACAGAATATTTCTATTAATGTTAACAATGCTTCGAAAAAGTCGTTTGAAAAAACACTGTGCATGACGGCATGCGAAATTTTCTTCACTTATTTTTCTTATGTAATCTCAGCCATTGATAATGAAATGTCTACGTAAATATTGTACACAAACTTTGTACAAAAACTTTTAGCTTAACTCAGATCTAAACATTATAGGTAATATTTAGCTTCAACTTGAAACTTTTATGTCAGGTTAAACATGGGAGAATTTCATGCGAGTAGAGGCAGTTAGCTTCAGCTCTCATAAAACTCTTACAATTGCAGAGGCGGTAAAACCATTATTACTTACTTACATACTTACTTACTTAGAAATACTTAGATATGATTATTGTTTATTGTTTCACGACAAGATCCTCGGCAACTTATTTTGATATTCTTTATCAAACATTATTGCAATTTCACGTAGACAGCTACGTTCATTTCCAAAAATAACTCATTTTCGTGAACGTAGAAAAACTGCACGCTTGTCAATGAATCGTAAAGAATGTACTCCTTTTATTACTATCAAAGATGTTTAATAATGAATACGTTTCACAGCAGTTCAGTTAGAAACTGATTCAGCATCAGAATAATTTCCATTGTCCTCTAAAATTCTGTTGAAAACAGTGCAGGCCATTTCTGAATACCGAAACTACGCGAAGGACACTAGATACCACACGGGAGGGTGCACCCTTAATTCTGAAAACTAATGTCTGAGATCTTAGAGAATGAGAATTATCCTAAACATTATTAAGCCCTTTTCAAGGTAATATCATTTGTGAGATTACTATAGCAAACGCTCTAATGAATGGAACAGCTTCGTAGAGCTCCGTTTGTACTGATATTACCTCTGGATCAAAACACAGATGTCTTTTGCTCAATGCCTACATTGACAGTGATCTTGGCTCGTTCACATTTCCCTAAGCGGTTTCTCATCAGTAATTATTTTCGCATTAGAGTCGCATTTCCTGCACACGGGGGCGCTGATTGACATGTTCCTGTGTCGAAGGTGTGCAGTCCAGTGAGACGTGCCTCGAATAATGATCAAAGTTAGCGTGGTGGCTGTCAGTCGCGCATCCTTCCAGCCCATCCAAATTTATGCTCTAATGAAAGGATGTGCATAGGAAATTGTTCCCTTTATAGAGATCAAGACCTACCTCCATTTCTCCGTTGAGGGGATGGTCACAGCCATCGTTGAGCAATGCCTGTGCGGTGGAATTAAATACTGCTGCTAGGAGTGATTTTTCATTCCGTTTGTGCTTATTTTCCCTTAGTTTATTCTTGTTTGTTAAGAATCCTGTGAGTTAAAATTTCACCGAGAGCTAACACCAAAATTAACCCGGTTGCTAACATTAGCGGAAACGCTCCAAATTTGCCTTGTTGGTTTACAATCATGTATCATGTTCCTGAGAAAAATAAACTTCAAGTTAGTTAAGAAAAATTTTTCAAACTGCTCTGCCATTCTTGTATGAAGACATTTATTAGCTTCCTACAACTGATGAATAACTGAATAAAAACTTAAAACCTATTCTATAAAATTTTATTCATTTACGATTCAACGTAATTTTTTGCGCACTTACGTGAAAATTTTCTTGCAAAAAAAATATTTAAATATACAAAATTAGGTTGATAAAAATTAAATGTTTAAATATTTTGCTCACAGCAGCCACTTCAGCTTATCATCTATACAACATATGCAGCGCAATGCAATGTTGCTCTAGTGTGTCTTTTTTATTGACGATAAGAGTATGTCTGCCATCAAGTAACTGCCCTCATTTCGGGGCTAGTATTACGAGACTTTGTAAACCAAAAGTTTTAGCTGGAATTAAGAGTCAAAAAAGTGAGAAGCAATAATTGTCTTAACACGTATCATGAATACAGTGATGGGCAGTATTTCAATACGATGTATTTATATATATTTTTGTAGTTATAAGTGTATATACAATTGAATTACCAAACAGGTATTTAAATACTGTACTTAACTAGATTTTAACTGATTCAGTTTTACGACCTCGTCAGACTCACAGTCTGTGATGGGCAATACTTGAATACAATTGTATTTAAACACATTTTCTACTACATTTCTGTAATTGAAAATGCATTTATAATTACGCTACAGAAGAGGTATTTAAATGCTGGATTTAACTTCGTTTAAATATACTTCAATTTAAATAGACAGAATAGAATAGAGTTCGGTTGAATGCAGTATTTAAATACCTGTTTGATAATGTAATTATAAATACGTTTTTAATTACAGAAATGTCCTTAAATGAATGTTTAATTACAATCGTATTTAAATACTGCCCATTACTGACAAAGCTTGTCTACTTTTGAAAATGATCTGTGAGGAATTGTCCTCTCATCTTATTTCGCGAGTGAGGAGCTGAAATTATTTACCCCAGAGGCGCATTAGTTTGCGAATGTTATGCCCATTTCTCGCTCTTGTAATGACCGTACGTTGATATTGAAATATTAAATATTCCCATTTATGTTGCAAAATACCCGTTCAGAAACATTATCGAGACATAGAAGGAATGTTCAGAGGAAAATGAATATCAATGTGCGGGATAATTGATATGGCATAACGCGAAACTAAGAAGTGGACTAATTATTATTTGTAGAACGTAGTTATGCACAAGACTGATTTTCACATTATGTGTTCCATATGAAGTTATATGCACAAGATATCATTGCCACCAAGTGTTCGATGAAAACATTGAACACAAATAATAATTTTCGAAGTCGTATTCAAAAATAGTAAATATTATTTACAAACTTACGTACAGAATCTAATGAGTATATTCACACTCCGGAGATTGGTATCAAGGTTAGGTCATTATTTCTATCGATCATCGTCAAACTTTTGCTGAACATCTTCTTACGAGCACTGACCTGAAGTTGCACTTCCTTTAAACCACATACGAGCTCATTGATATTCGACGAGAGAACAACGGAAGATCAAATACAAATAAAATCAGGAGCGAAGGACTCTGATTCCTGGGAGACCCACTGCGTCTACCTGCACACCAGTTGTCTGGTACAATGGCAGTACACACCTTTTCTCCTTGGATGTGCATACAAACGACTGCACTACGCAATTGATACAGCGTTGATAAGAAAGTATAACGTGTGCGAAGACACGAAGCTACTCATCTTCATGGGACGAAAACGTCCTACACATCTTTGGCAGAATTAGAAGTTAATCTATGAGACTAGAGAGACTCGCTTTGCAGGAAGTACAGTCGGTCGACACCACAATAGTGTCGTGGTCACACAGGTCACGTAGTCTCCTGCCACTAGCTGACTGGACTGGCTGATCCCACGGCGAGGCGCTAAGGTGAGCCGCAACAAACCCCCCCAGGGTTACTTCGAAGCTGGGGTTTCTGATCATCAAGGTGAAAATTTCTGCTTAAATATTATAGATCCACGCCCGAATGGAGGAGTGGAATGCTATATTAAGTGAACCTTGTGGATGCTGATACACCAATTCATATGATGTTGCTCGAGTCCGCTATATTTTAGCAGCTTGTAAAATCGAATGTCGAAATATGTACGTACATTATGATGGTACTGCTGTGTTGAGCTTCGCGGCTAGAGATGAGACGTCCCACCGTATTTCATTTTGTTATCATTGGAAACTGTAGTCAATGAAATACGGAATGACTAATTCCGGTGGAAAAAATGTGAAGTTTTTTTGGCATGATAAAAATACAGCAGAAGTAAAATTTCATCGTCGTTTAACAAAAGTGAAAAAAATTCACATCCACCGTCATAGAGAATTGAACAATTCCCTTAAATTTTTCAAAATTAATACTTTTCCCAAGGTGATCGAGAAAAAATTCACTTTCCGTTTTATTAATAGATCGGGTTCTCTATTTTTTATATAGTAAATGATTCAAAGAAGGAATGAGTTCTTGAAGCTGACCGTCAGAAGAGTGCAAGAACAACTGGACTTGGCTTTACATCTGTACTTCAGTAGCTCAATAATTTCTCGTGAAAAGAGGTATTAGTTTCAGTATAAGAATGACATAAGCACAGTACTACTGGGTGAACTCGTAATAACGAATTCTTTTCGCACATCGGGCACACCAGTAAAATGCCAGATTATGTGCTAGAAAGACATGTTTACTCATGAATGTCTTCATTGGCCAAAAATTGGGTGTAATTCGTATTACATCGTCGTAAAAATTCTATACTAGTTTTTAAATCAAGAACAATTTTTTTTCCATACACTTCAGGTATATTAAAATATCCAAATTAAAAATGTTACGACCAACAGGAGATATGAAAAAAATCGACAAGAGAAAAGGAGCCAAAACTTGAGAAAATACAGCCAATAAGAATTAGTACAGATAACATGTGAAAAAAAATTCAGCAAGTCTTGCATTCATTGTGATCTGCTCGAGGATGAGTGTTCTGCTAATCTCCTTGACTATTAAACTGGGCCCAAATCTCCACGCCACTCCACTCGCGTCATTTGACGGCAAGGGCACCGTCAACAGCCAGCCAAGTCAACAGCATAATTTTCTCTGGTCGTTATTGGGTGATACATTGCCACCATCTGCTGAGGCAGTAAAACTGACGAGATATTTCCTGCTTATACGCGATGAAAAGGACGGCGTTGTAACAATTAAGAGATGCAGTCAAGTTTGGTGTCATTCGTTTGATATTCCATGGGCTACGAGAGTTTTCAGTTAATTTTAACCAAGCATGGGCTAATTTGCCAATTTCAAGCTGTATTGGAGTCAATAAGCGTGCTCTGAAGTGTGACGAACGTGAAGCTAATAACTGTCATAAAGTAATCTGTAAAAACGTCAAAGAAATTAACTTCTTATCTTGATGAAGATTTTTATTTATCTTGTTAAGGGAATTCACGCATTTTTTACAAAGGAGCTACCAGCAAAATACGTTATGACACTGTGGTTTCCAAAGGTTTTGATCACTATTTTGAAACTGCCAGACCATTTCTTTGCCGTACAAATAAAACTAGATCTTGATCATATAAAATTCGATCAGAGAATACGCTGGAGTCAAAGTTATTTCAAGAGTTAGGAAATGATAATTGTTTGTAATATGTAGACGATATGTGACGCGAAAACATCATTCAGACTGCATCATTCTTGGAAGAGCTCCGGATCCAAGCTCTGAGAGCGCAATATGATTGGATATTTACCAGGTATAGTAGTCCTGCGCTGCCTATTTCCTGTAGCTTATCGAACATTTGAGAATCGAATCAATTTTGTGTGAGTGAAAAATATTGTTTTAGTCTTTTTAGCACACGTATTTATTTATTTTTTCATACGCCTAAACAAGTTCCTCGGTATATCTGAGTTTGGACGTTATCGAACAGTGATCACCTACTGCTGTTTTCTGTCAAGATTGCAGCATGTTCCACGTGAGACAGACTTACCGGTGAATAACGAATCTCCCTTATCAGGCTTCTAATCATGCATAGCTTGTATTTAATTCAAAGAGTTAAAAACATATAAAATTCGGCAAATGAAATTACCATCGCGTTAAATTTTTAGCGAGACAGGCTCGTTTCCAAGGTATCAGAAACAAAGGAGCATCAATGTCTCTAGCAGCGTACTGAATATAAACTTATCTGTCACGTATCAGATATCAAGAGCAATAGGAAACAACAAAGTCTTCAACTTATGCCGCATTTAAGTATCATCCGTCACGCAAACCCAAAGCACTTTTTCAACGGAAGTCTTGAAGGCTGAAAAACGAGTTTTACTCCGCAACATGACAATGAAGTACGTGTGCGTTTATCTAACTTATTTTGCCGTTCCACTGCGAAAAAAAAATCTCTTAATCTGTAATTTGAACCATGGACAATTTAAGTTCAGCCCATTTATGAGCTATTTTTGCCGTGGGAAGGATGTTGACTATCATTATCGAAATCCCGTTTGGAGATAATTTTAAAGATCCATTTCGCTTCTGAAAATACCGGGAGCATAAAATGAGGTGCCACTCTCAGAGCATCATTATTTACACACTGACTTATAAACCGATTTTGAGCAAAGAGCAATAATTTCGTAAAAATTCGAATGTATATTTTATCCGTACCCTGCTGTTTTACGGGCCAAACTATCTTGCGCTCTGTCTGCATTTGCTAAATCCCTAAAATCAAATATGAGCTTTCGTCACCGTTTGCAACGTAGGTGCGTATTTTCTCTCTCTAAAGGCAACAGAATATCTCACAGTTTTTAATTACACGAATGAGTTATTAGCAAAAAGTTTCTTGTTGCAGAAGCTGAAATGAACTTAAAATATATATATAGTTATAAAAAAAATTTGCCCTTAACTATAAGTTTAAAAAAAAGTTTTGGCAAAAAACAATCAGAAAAATTTTTATGCTAAACGTTTTTTTTAGCACACTTGTTTCTAACGTGCAAGTAGCTTGTACGTTTGAAAGCAACTCTAAGGAATACCAAGTTCTCCAAAATATATCCACTAAGTTTTTTATCTTTTCCTTCTAAATTAACTTAATAATATAAGTTCCATAAAAATATCAGTCCATCAATATGAAGACATACATACTTCAACCTCTCGCATGAAAACCAGCTGAAAAGGATGTTCTGTAAGATAAAGAGAATTTAAAGATTTACTGCGTCCTAAATGTTCGCTAAAACCTTGAAGTAGATAAGAAATTTTTTTAGGAGGACTACCTGAAGAACGAACAACATGAGGTTTTTTCGTTCATATTATATTAAGTACGATACTTCAATTCATTTTCAAGAAAACAACCCTTGTACTCTATCAATAAGTATTACCGATGCGGGATAAATTATTCGATATTTGACCTTTGACGCGATAAACTCCAGCTTGATATACAAATACGCAAACGTGCTTTGAATACATTCTCATAGGACGTCACCAGAGAGGAGTTCCAACTCTTTTTTTAAAAAAGATATGTACCTATAGCAAAATATTTGCAAAAGATATGTGTAAAGGCCTTGTTCGAGATCGAGATTCCGCATTATTGAAACACTTCATATTCATAACTGAGCGTACGAGTTAGCTCGAGCAGCGTTGTTTAGGACGGTATCCTGGAAACTTATCAACTGCTGATACAGTTTCCATAAAAGTGATGAAATTATGTATGATGTTTCGAAGAACACGAATGAAGTTATTTACTCTATATATGATGAAACAATTTTTAGTAAGATGAAGTTGTGTACGATATTTACGAAAAAATTAAGAATTGATTTACAAGGAAATGCTAAATATTTGTGTAACTACATACCTATGAAAAAAAATGTTAGTCGTTGTTTAACATTGTCTGTAAAAAAAAAGATAATCATGCTTTCATAGGAGAGTGAAATCGTGAAGTGACTATAGCTGCGCCAGTTCAACAAATGTTTGGCTACTGTAGCGAGTGACATCGACGTGAAATGCGCACACCGCAGGGACGCGGCGCCGCAAAGCCGAGGCTGTGCTGTAAAGCTCGGCAGCAGCGGTGTCTAATAATGAGCTTTTGTTAGCTTTTCAATTCCTTCCGAAATCTTAAGTCCTCGTTTTAACTGTTTGTTTCCTTAACGAGCCTCGCAGCGGGATAGCTATTATAGCTATTATTACCAGCTAAGGCTACATTGTTGCGTTACTTCTGTCTTGAGAACAAGAAAGCGGTGTTTCCTGTCTGCCAATGTGCATATAAAGCTTATTTTCTTTCTATTTTATCAATATGAATGTGAAAACTGTGTGATTAGAGAGTGTGACGAACAGAGGTATTACAATTATGCTGACTTCAGACAGTTATTTTTCTTCTTCCTATTGACGTTCTCGCTATTGACAGCTTTTGAACACTTGCATCCATCTTCGCTTGAGCAATCTTGCTGCGGTGGAGCCGGCGCCACGGCCACCTTTTTTATAGCGAGGATGGACGTGTAGGGCCACGTGATCACCACCTGTGACGACTCCGATCACGACGTTTGAGCGCGACTCACGCGTCCATACGAACCTAATCTAGGAGACAATAGGCGCTGTTTGGAGACTGCGATGCCGGACTGCTTCCGCGCTGCCGACCATTGCGAGAGGCGCAGCAGAGCGCGTAGCGGCACACTTCGTCAACAATGGCCATCTGCCGCAGACACCTTTTTATTCTCTTCATATTAAGCCATTATTTTTACACTTTTTATTCGCTCCTGATAGATTCCTCGGAAATTAATTAGAAATAGTCCCACAAAAGCTGTCATGGATGGGAGTCAGTGGCTGTGTGAGGCCCTTCAGAACAGCTGTCACCTTCGTCACAATACTGTGTTACAGCACCGTGACAATATTTCTTTCAACTTTTGATGAACCCACACGCCTTGACCATTCGACCACACCGTCGCCGTCTTACAATTTCATAATGATGTTCTGCACCACTTACTTTGTTGCATGGCTTCAGTATTGTGATGACGATGGACGCTCGATCTTAGTAACCTTTTTACATTGCGTACGCGTATCAAGCAACACACACAAAATTAAAAAAAAGCGCTGAACGCCCCGCACGAAAGCTCAGCGATTGATCGGCAATTTCGTCCTTCAAGAGATGGCGAGAATCTCCCTCCCTCTCTCTGCCGAACGACAGGAACCGCGATGTTAATAAAATTTATGACGCACGGATGAAAACGAATAATCACAAGTTGTCCTGAAACTCGAGTGGCTTAAAATGTCTATCATCCCAATGGTTTCTTCTTCGAAGATGCGTACACTGCTGCCCCCATCCACGCTTGGATTTCTGACATAGGCAGCAAAAAAGTCACTTGTGAGAGTTACAAATAAGAGATTTCCAAGTTACATTATCCCTTAAAAACTCCTGTTCTTTCAGCTGAATATAGACTTGCATTTACATTGAAAATTTCACAGGTATTGTCTTTAAAAGATCATAGCCGTTAAATCCTCGAACGGATAAGCTTTCTTGGCCTCACACGCTCACCCAATGCTGTAATCATTTTCTCAAATTACTGAGAATACTGTAATATTCTGGAACAGTTCAAATATTAGATCACCCATTGAGTAAGTTACAAATTTTAAATCAGAAAAACAATTGGTTAAGTCTTATGTTCTTATGAAATTTCATCGTCTGTGTGGTTTCCATGACTTCATCACTTCTTTCATCTGTGCTCATAAACATTTCAATCACAATGTTAAAAAAACTACTTCGGCCTCGAAAAAGTTCATTCTGAAACACCAGCTTTAGTTTTCTCGTGGTCTTGAGAGTTAACCAATTCAGATGGTTTTGTGAACTAAAGTGAATATTTCTAATTGGCTTAACCTTGCAACTCGTTTACACAAAACTCATAAAGCTTTGGGTGCCTCGATCATTCCTAGTATACTCTCATGTTTAAGTGGCTGTAGTTTGAGAAATTCAAATGACTCGACCACGAAAAAGGATATTTCATAAGTTTAAGAGTATTGTCAAGATACATTTCAGGCAAGTGGTCCAATAAACATTGGATATTACCCATTAAATGTCCTTCTGAATGGAACTGTCCAAGCATTTAAGGCGTTAAACTTTTTGGTCACAATGAAAAATTTAGCTCCTTTTTTAGTTCTTTCTAGAGATGCATTTTTGAATAATGACTTAATTATTCCCATGCAATGATTATTAATGCTTAAAAGATTTTTTCTTACATCGAACGTAACATTTTTTTATTCATCAGTGCACGTATAGTAGAAATTTCAATTACTGTGCCTAAAAGATCCTTCAATAATCATAGTTGCATTTTCTTCGATCTAACAGGCTTTCTTTGCGTCATCGACTTCATTTAAAATAAATTTCAAGCGTTCGAATAATTATAGCACGATTGAAAATTTTGATTCTTGTTAGCCTTCTCTCTTACTACGTTAGCAAATTTCTCGTGTATATTTGAAGAGCTAATGATAATAGTTCTGCATCTTACAACTTTATTGCTGGTGCTGAATTTCGATAATAAATTACAACTCTAGGTGGAATTTATCACGACCTACGAGTATATCAAATTCGTACCTTTCTTGCATTTAAATTTCCTACATATTTAGGCAAAATGATACATCAGTCACACCAATATTTTCTCATTTAACTTAATTTTTTCGCACGGTCTTAAATTTATAGCGTCTTATGACTTAATTAAACGTCTTATCAAATTCAGTGAAAGTGAAAGCACTCAATCATCTCGTGTATTGAATCTACGATGAATTCAAAAGGATTAAATATCATTAAATATATTTTGAATTTATTCATACTGAATACCCTAACGTTGAAGTTCACGAACAAATTAATTGAAACAGTTAGAAACGTGAGACAAACTATTTTCTCAATGACCTCACTTAATCCTGGGCCCGCGATGCTTCCTCAAATCACTTTATCAGCAGTCTTCCTCGGGCAAACTACACCGATTGGTGGGAATACCATTTAATGTGTGTTTCAATCTAGTAAAACAATGGCATTCTTATTTAACCTTGGATATTGTGAGATAAGTAGGACACACTGCAATCACTCAGTCCTTTGCATAGTGTTATCACACTGGATTCCTTCCTCAAAGATCAATGACTAGCCCGCAGCAACAGCAAACACATTAATCAGAGCTACACCTGCCTTCACTTAACAGTCCAGTCGCTACAGCGTGCAAACAGAAATGCTGAACGGAATCATGTTGACTCTCTTCACAGTAATCAACTGCACCTCACAGTGCTAAATCGCAGACAATATTCATTTACTTAATCCTTGCGTGCTGCCAAATACGTTCAGGATCCACCAACCGAACAGCCTTAGTTATAAGTTAATCCAAATAAACGACGAGCATACATTTGGGTCTCTTATGGACGCGCAAAGCAAGGAAGTAAAACCAAGTAACACACCTAGGATTATCTGGAAACCAACGCGCCTGATTTTCTAAATGGTCACAAAAAATACGTGGAGCCACCTGCACGCGAGCAAGAGAGAGTGGCTGTGCAAAGTATACACAGCGGCCTCCCCCATCCATGACAATGTCTTGTTGTCTCAGTCCTGATTTGCTTGTAGAGCTGCCGACCAACTGTTTGCCCCGCAAGTCTCTCTCTCTGCACGCACCAATTGCGTCAGTCCACCCCTTCACCGCCTGGTGGCTCCTGCTGGAGGTGCGACTGCCGCATCCACCCCTGTCGACCATCAGCATCCCATTGTCCGATCGCAAGGACTCACAGGCACTTGGTAATTATGAATGGTATTCATATTAACGAAATTTTAGTATAAAAATAAGTCAGCTGGTTTTTAACCGCACTGAGTGCATCCCTGTCGTATTTAACAGAGATTGAGATTAGACCGAGTGTTAATGACAAATGTAAAAGCTGCTGAAGAACTGCACCCTAACGATCCGCAAAGTCCTCTGAAGTACATACATTATTAGCCATGAAACCTAAGTTTGCTTCTTAGGAATGTTATACATTAAAAACAGAAAGGAAAATTCGAGCGTTGATGAAACTTAATCTCGGAACAATAAGTTTACTGAAAATTTTTTGCATTCAAATCACAAATTTTCATCCAATAAAGCATTCAATTTCGTTTCACAGCATACCTATACGAATAAGGATCATAAGATGAGTAGTTTGCCCCCGGTGTCACGTGGCGACGGTAGCGCTCTCTCTAACGAAGTCTCAACAGGGAACGTCAGGCTGGAGCCTCCGATCAACCTGGATTGTTCAAAAGATCTTTCAACGCGCCTTCATATGAATTCAATTCTTGTTCACCAGTGGCATTGAATTATGATTAACGGCGACGTATTTTCACGATGCTTCTGAATTTAGCTCTAGACACTGAGCCCCAAGTTACGTTTTACCAGTGGAATTTTTCGTAGCTTGTGATTTTCGCCTCGCAAGAATGCGCGGCTGTAAATATGAACCCAATAGAGCAGCGAAACAAACCCAATCTTTAAGGCTTTTCAGAGCGACAAAAGAAGTCATTTGACGTAAATATCGGCGCTGGAGGCGTCGTAAGCTACAGCAGCATCGGCGCAGCGTTTGGCGAGGAACTGGAGCACACTGCCGCCCACCGGTAAATATCGACACAATATTGGTCTTCAATGGTGCGGTCGAAGCCTCATTACAGTGATTGTGAGAAGCAGACCGCAAAGATTATGAGAGCTGCAGGAGAGTGAGCGAAGAAGGGGAACGACACTGAAAATATGTTGTCATTATTGTGCGCCTGAATATTCGCTTTCTAGCTAGTCAAAAACCTTGTAAAGAAGAAATAGGCTAGAAAATTAAATAAGAGAAAAAATTATCCATTCAGTGTTAATTTTTTCTGTATGTCTTGTTCGATAAATCTTCTAAAATATTTTATCAGAATATTTTGAAGACTTGCATTTTCTTACTTTAAATTAATCATTTCTATCAGTTAATACTCGTAAATAACCAGTGTTTCTGGAGGATAAATGTAATAATTCAAATTTAAAACATTACATAAGCTTTGGATTCCGAACCCAACATCTCACAATAATTCCTTGCCATCGCATGTGACCGTTATTCCATTTAAGAAAAATACTAATTCCCGATACGTCTCAGAAATTGTTAACATAAAAGAATAGTCCCTGCTGGACGTACGGCAAAGTAATGGTCTTTGTATATCACGAATTTCACCTTCAACTTATAGATGAAAACGAAAAAGATTTACTGGTACATTAATTTGTCTAGCAAATAATTCAAAGCGAAGGTCATGAAAAAATACGTCGCTGCAGAGATTTCTTTCGACAACGTAATTCAGTAACTGCAGTTGAGAGTAATTTTCGCTGCTTTGTATTTTATCAATTACAATCCATCTTACGTTCAAATTATTGGTTATTCTTGATCAAAGGCTCTCAAAATGAAGGGTTGTCAAGCTGTCCTCGAAGAGACGTGAGGTTTTGAGACAAAAGCTTCCCCAACTGCAACGGTGTCAAAACATGACGTGTTTTGTCTGGGACCAGGTCTGAGTATCGGCTTGATGTCACTAGTCAATAATCATCTCGAACGTGACCATGCCTGAGAACATGAGGAGACTGCGACATGTAATCTCTCGAGATTTTTTTACATTAGCGAAAAAAAAGTTGACACATAAAAAAATACATCATGTCTAAACAATCACTCGTAGTTCTAAATTTCGTTCGTCTCTAATGCTGATGCGATGTGATATTCAGTCACGCTGTATATGAAATCTTGACACAAATACTACTGTGTACAGTAAAATACATGCACTGTTGAACCAAGTCCTTTTCAGTGCTACAACGTGTTTGTTAAATATAGCTCGCTTAGCGTATTATGAAATGATGCTCGACGTGAGTACAATAGGGTAAAAATAACGGATTCGCATACCTAAGCCCATGAACCATTAGATCCTAAAGCGTTCTTTATTTTCTGATGTAGTAGTTTCATAGAACTAGAGTCGCTGGTCAACTGATGTATATGTTCAAGTAAATTAAGATTCCAACATCTAGAGTCCTTTGGGCTTTGAGTTCAGCATGTAGTGAAAAATTTCTGGAGCAAGAAATGGAATGATTAAAGCTATCAAAACGACTATTAATTGTGAGTTGAGGCAATGAGGCATAGCGACGACCGGGAATTTGACAAGAGAGACGCGAATTGGTCACATCGAATAACTTGCTACAGAACTGCGCTACCAACATACTTCTATATAAAGGCTGTCGTTAGACATATTACATGAACGTAAATTGTATCTCTCCAAGTCATGTAGATATTGCTATTGAAAAAATTAAAATTACATCAACAAAAGTACACCCTCATCGATAGAAAAAAGTTCAGACTGACTTTAAAATATTTTGGTTTACAGTTTGAATAGCTCGTGAACGGTAGTTAAATGCCTCTGACAGGGTCTTAGAAAATTAGTTTAAAGGTATCTTCATGCATTAATTTTGGTTTTTAGTAACTGAACCACCCATAGCTTACGTAAAATAAAGAGTGAATTAACTCATGATTCTCATTTTTCCTGAGAGTGTGGATAAGCTTTTTAAGTCATACAGCTCACTTGGCACTGTGAACTTGATAATCAGATGAAAGGAATCAATAATTTCAAAAAATTTTAGTTCGATATGTACATACGCGTATTAATAACTAAACGCTTAAGCTTTTGATAAGTTCGAAGTGGTGATTTCACAAACTGTACTCTTAGAGTTAGCCATTAAAAATAATCATGGTTGATCATCTTCTCACCCGTTCCAGTGACCTGTGGTGCGGTAGGATTCGGATGCCAAATCCACTCATTTGAGCGAGCTTTGTCTTTCCTAGGGCGTCCAGCTCACGCTAATGCTGACAGATGAGCCTCATTCGTCAGACGTGGCCGTGGTCGCTGCCTTGTGAATCATACGCCTGGAAGCGGCGAGTTCAAGTGGGAACTCGATTGCTATCCCTCGAGAGAGTGAAAAATTGTCTAAAAATCTCGAGAACAATATTAACGATGAACAGTCCATAAATGAGTTTTGGAAATATTTCGGGTGTGAAAAAAGGTAGTTTCTTTCCCAATCTGTGTTTCAGTTTCAGGTAATACATATATATGTATGTGTAAGTAAGGTCCAAAACTTCAGCGTACAAGAAGGAAAAAATGATGTTTTTATCTTGCGCAGCTGAAGAATACGTATAAGCCAAAACAAATTCAATTTAATTTTAATGGAAATTTTTACTCATACATTCAGTATAAGTAAATTACATCAGAATTTGATATTATTTTTGGAAATCATCCGTACCACCACAAAAATTATGGCCAGGCTGTTTACAAAGGCATGTACATTCATTAAAATATCCTCTAACATCTTTGATTCCGATTTGTTATGGGAAGTCCAACCCCCGATCTCAAATGAAAGTTTGGGAGTTCGAACGAAAAGCAACTAAGAATAGATTTTTAAGTTCAAGAAAGCTTGCTCCATAATGGGCACGGAATTTGATATTTCGATGTATATAAATGTATGCAGACTCAATGCAGTGCAGGACAAATGACCAACAATGACTTTTATACCTAAATGAGAATCACAACTCTTTTAAAATAAAGAAATTGTACCCATGTTTGTTCTATTCGTTTCAGTTGTTCGATATTAAAATTCTGCGTTATTCATGGAGCACCCGATACTTACATCTTCAAAGGCAACCAATTCTCTACATTCTACTTTTGACTTTTTTCAGTATTGGTAACAGTTTTGAAATACTGGAAATACGATGTTATTATTTTGTGCACTGCTGACTCGGTAGCGCAACTTTTCATTTGCTCCACTACTAGAATGTCAAATATCCGTGGAGTTTTAATACCCTCTAAGTAAGTTGCATCCTGGAAATTATTTGCCTGTAGATTTTAAATACTTACCTTGAACATTCATTGTAACCATACTTATTCATGGACATTGTTTTTGCGAGAAAAAAAATTCTCTGACTGAGATGTTCGTAATGAGTCCTAAAGCGATACTAGCTGTTCATTCGTCTTTTTTGGCAGGCTAACGTTAAAAACACAGAAATTAATGACGTTACTACCGTCATAAGATGCATTTATTCTCGCCGAATGAGGAGAAACCTTAGATACATTAAAAATACAACTTGCAGATCAGTTGTCATCGTCAAATAGTTGAGTCGTAAGATTGCTTGGAGAGTATGCGATTTTAATGTTGGGCCCATTGTCAGAGGTAGAGAAGTTGAGAGATAACTTCTCCATGTGCCGTTCGGATGCCTTGCATTTGTTCACTGGCGAGAAGTTCCGCCAGCGTTTGAAAAGCACTGAGAAACCTTCCATAAACGCACTTTCTTAGAAATCTGTGATTTCCTGATTAAGAGGAATGCACGTATTCCTCTTAATCAGGTCCACTGCATTGAGAGTGCACACCATTTCCAGTCATTTCCATACCCTACTATCCACTACTACGACTTGTACATGGATTGTCCAGATATTGCTAATTGACAGTTTCTCGCATGTAAACCTGTTTGGGGCACAAAAAAAAATATATAAAAAAAGTCTACTATCCCTACACTATCGATGCAAGACCTTTCCAACGCTGCAAAGAGCTTATTGAGCGTAACTTGCGAGTGAATCATGGATTGATGCGGCACGAGGGTATAATAGGATGAGTAATACTTATCAACGAAGAAGGGCTTAGAAGTCTACCGAAAACCATTAATGGGTCATGCAAAATATGCCAACTCTCTCAACCTTGTGTTTTTTTTTATATCCACTTTGTACAGTCAAATTCTTGACGCAGATGCACGCCGTAAGGCAGTGCGGATTATACATCACATACTTTCGAGCCTCAGTCAGTAAATATTCCTTTCACCTTTTTGAAATATATTCATAGTCATCAGTTAATACACCTTAAACGCAATGTAACGTCAGTAGTGCTTGTTACGTAAAGTTTTTCTCGTTGTATTGACATAGATATAGATAAACCATATTCAGTCATTTTCTTCAAATAAGTGGATATACAATACAACGACTACCTTTACTAGTGTCAACAATAATTACATTTGTATTCATAATAGCTATTCTGTTGCATGTGTCCACAGTTTAGAAGCGATTCAGCCCTTGAAAGCCGAAAAGGTTTGACACAAATATGTCATATCATGAATGAATATTTTGAACACGTAATCTGTTCATGAGAATGTCAAATGCCACGTACGTAGTTGATATGCACAGTGATGCACTTTCATCTGTTGGGCGACCATAGTGTATTCACCAACAATAAGTTAACGCACATGACCCATGCATTCCATCTTATTGAGCATGAATTTTTTTGCTGTTGACGTAAAACTTAAGAAAACTTTCGCGCCTTCCGCTCCCACGTCGATATATTTCACGATCGTATAAATATCACGTGATCTTAGTCTTATAATAGGGGTGTGTATCTAGTTCAGAAGTTGCTGAAATACATGAATAAATGAATACTGAAGGCTCAGTTACAAGTTGCACAATTACTGAGGGCGCATGCTCATAGCATTGTTGTTTCTTGTAACTCGAAAATCTATAAATACAATTAACTCTTACTATAAATTTACGAAGAAAGTTTTTTTAAATAAAAATCTATCACAGCAACTACGTTTTAACTTTTTACCATAGTACGGTGGTGGTTATGAACGTTATTATGGTTACTGGTGTTTTAGTTGGAGTTATGCAGTTGAACCTAGTCTCATTCTAATACAACGTATGAAGTTACAATATGATTCAAGGTTCTTTTTACGCGTTAGTTCGTGCAACTTTTTTAGAAGCATGAAACGATGTCAGGCAAAAGTGTGTTAACTGGTAAGCTCATATTTTGTTTAATTGTTAAAATATACATTTCAATTCTTCGAACGTACCGTTCAAATTTGCTTCAGAGCTATTGATTCCTATTGACTGCAAGTAGAGGAAAAGCTGTAAAATGTTTCTCCAAAAAGTCGATAGCTTCCATTTATAAAACAGATACGCATAAAATGTTCGTTTTTTATGTTAATAATGAAGAAAACAACTTTTGATGGTATCTGTTTAAAAATGTTCATCGTGATGGAATTTTTACGGGGTTATAGTTTTTCAATTGTAAATGGATACTATATGCAGAGGTGGGCAGAGCTACTTTGAAATGTAGCGGCCGCTACATTTCAAAGTAGCGCTGCCCAGCTCTGACTATATGCGATACTTATTCTTACTTAACCGTGAATTACATAACAAATATTGTATTATTTCATTCTTATGTCACAGAAATTATTAGTCAAAGTCTGATTTAGAAAAGTTACGCTCGAGGTTATCGAAGAGTAGGAAATGTAGTTTGATGTGATATCTTCGATTATCAGTCTGGAATAAAAAAGGTGAAATTCTGCAATGATCTCAAAAAAATTTGTGTATACCAAAAAATAAGATAAATAAATAAACAAAGCAATGCTTTGAACTATATACCCTAAAAGATGGATCCTAGGCGTCCCTTACTCTGACAAAATTAAAAATAACCAAAGAGAGTTTGATGTTGCAACTTTCCAAATTTTCCGTCTCTCAAAACGCCTAAAATATATTTATGACTCCAATACAATTCAGCTTTACACAATGCATTATAATCAGCTGGATAATTCGTAATTTTAAATTTCGTATCATGAAGCAAGGAGAATATCCCCGAATTTTTGACCAGTACTTGTACGAAACGAAAAATATTGCTATGAAGATTGTTATAGATACATCACTCAAGTTTTTTTTAGTTTATTTCTAAAGCTTTCGTACTTTCAAGCAAAGCGCGTCTTCAGAGGGCCAGCAACGAAAATTTTCAAAAAATTATTTAGTGTCAAATGAGCAACATCATTAAAATGAAAAATTGTAACATTAAAGAAAAATTTAATCGAAATCAGAATTCTAATGTCAACAGGAGAATTTAATTTAAAAGGAACTTACGGTTTGCAAATTAATAAGTCAACAAATTTTTCTTGCACGTCTTTTGAAAAAAAACTCTCATTTGAGTATGTAATAGCTTTCAAATTGGCCTTAAAAATAGTTGATGATCAAAAATTTCAGCTCAAAAGATAGATCCTAGGCATCCCTCATTCTAGCAAATTGACTGAAAAAATGTTAAATACAATGAGTCCTCAGTCACATGTTACCCTACAAATTACTGATAAAAACAATAAAAAATTATGGTAGTTTTCTTTGCTTCTAGCATTTTAATCCAATAACACAACAAAATGAACTTGATGTTGTTTACATAAAATGATAAAATATAGTGAGCTAGAAAGCGATGCTTATCACCATGTGTCCTCGATCATGAAGAAACATAGCTCTCGTAAAGTATGAACAATAACATTAACACAATGAGTAGAAATTAGGTGCATTGGAGGCAAACAATCGTAGAGTTAATCATCATCAAAATTTCGATGCATAGCAAAGAATATCTTGTTTTACGTCGCCAATTCTTCAGAAAATCCTGAGAGAAAATCGTGAATCACATCTGTGAAGGTGACAAGTCATATGGTTTTTCCGTTCAACACCTGTCTAGACAATGTCATTGCAGGGTCCATTGTCGGACACAGGGAAGGTTGATTTCAATATCCAAACATTATTGGCACGTGCCGTACATGAAATTGGTAAAAACGGAGTAATAAAAGCCGTGCACATGTATTTGAATGTGGAATTAACACTCATCATCATGAACAACTGTGCAACCATATTTTATTTAAAAAAGTATCACTTTTTCATAATAGTAATTCATCTGAAATTTGGATGTTTTTCGTAAACAATAAAATGTTTAACACCAGGTTCTTAAGACAAAGACGAACCTTATCCTTGATTGAATTCAATCAGACTTTTGTGAACACGCAGAAGTGACTTGGTATTGGTTCTACAGGAATGAATGACCTTGGTTAGGGTTTAAAGTGAGCATCAACGTAAGGTTCCAGGTAACAGCAGGAAGTCTACAAACGGTGTAACCCTGAGTAGAACTGAAAAATTATACAAATCTTGAATATATATAAAACTACGTGTACGTGTAAGAAATAACAAATATGTAAGTAATCGTAGGGTAGCCGAAAATAATTCGACGCCCCAAAGTTATGGAACGCATAAATATGATATGAAGACTTCAGTTATAATGTACACTACTTCTCTTAGTAAAAATAGAAATTCATTTTCTAGCTGATAAGTTTACATATTTCTACTTCATCCTTCAAACAAAGCGTGCAGGGAACGGTGACCTTGTACACTGCAGATTCCCAGGTCTTAAAATAACCTTCTATTGAATTGTTCATAAAATGCTCTCTCCACTCTTCAAGTTCGCGTACGTGTTTCTTTAAGCTATTAATTGCAGCTATTTTTTACTCTTTCTAATACTGGATCACATTTATAACAGGATTTTTAATAAAATATATTCCAGATATTTAAAAAATAGTTTAGTGCACTATGAAGAACTGTTTTCTCTCACGCTCCTCAGCCACTTTAGCCAACCAGCTGATTACCACTCTCGTCCCAAGCTGTTTCCGTGAACAGGTTCCTAATGTCACAAAACAAAAATAAAAACAGGACAAAGCCTTTCCTACGACTTTGCGTCCGAAGACAAAGCAGTATTGCCAAGCAAAACTCGCAGTTCTTATGCTAAAAAAAATATATGACTTGAGTTATTGGTAAAAGGAAGCATCACTTCGTTTAATCTACCATGTTGATCTCAGATCTCAGATCTACACAAAGTGTGTGTGGAAAGTCCCGTACACCTTTGTCAATTTAAAGTTCACTTGGCTATGATAATTTATCCTAAAATGTTAAAATGATGTTTGATTAACCTAAAAATAAGGTTTTATTCATAATCAAAATTCATGAAATCATAACAAATCATAATAGGGAGATAAAGAGTAAAATACAAATATGCTTATCAATTCGTAATGATATAAATATAAATTATGTTAGCATAAAGGAAACGAGCAATATGCATTATATTCCTTTCAGTAAATTCTAAACATAAGCTAAAAATTCAGTTCCAAATATCCTATAGTTTTTATAATTTACCAATGAGCACTCCTTCAAATACTCGAATTCAATTACGAAACGCAGAAGCCAGTTTTAGTATTTCAAATTATTGTGGACGGTGTCTTGATATATAATTATTGTCCTTCTTTGTGTACTTTTCAATAAGTTCCCGTTTTTCTGAGAATCAATTACGTACATGTATACCTCAGATGAAGTTTTGGTGCGCAAAAGCTCGAGATGGAGCAAGTAGGACATGCAGCGGAGGCAATGATGGTTCAACCCCTTGCCCACACCCACTCGCCCGCTCCCTATATGACGGCCTGCGCATCATGACGTAGAATTTCATCAGGCAACTGCCGCTGCGACACAAAGGAAAAGGAAAGAAATTTTATTCCAGCAGAATTGACATTCAGTGAAACAGATTGGCTTTTAAATGTCATGAAATTAATGAGGGCATCTAAATGATGTGAGGAATGAACAGAAACAAGGAGTGTACGCAACAAAAGAGCAATCGTGTCTTGCTCACAAAACAAGGCACAAACTTGTGTTGTTACTAAATTAAACATTTGTACACCTTTTTTTATAACTAATTATATGTCTCTGATAGACCAACTAAGAATATATACTGTTCTTAGAACGATATTGTACTGTTGGAACGTAGACCGATATCATATCCCTCACTACGCCAGTAGTTGTAAGGCATTGAGAACTCAACGGTAAAACGTGTAGGAATTAATAAAGGTTCTTAATGCTCTTAGTTTAGGATTAGGTTTCTTTGTTACTTCAACATCATTCACGAAACACCTGAATTAGATATGTGCAAATTATTCACTGTCATACTTAAGCACAATTAATAATAAATACTCAAGGCTTAATAACTTGAGAATACTTTGTCTTTAGGGGTTTTTGCCTAGATTTAAAACGGATCTTATGGAAATTATGTGTCCGCTTGAAACAGTAGTCAAGCAACAGCCTGAAAAATTAACTCCATTGTAGTTCTAGGAAAACAAATTTTCTTAAATTACATACATTTCATTTCGGTCTACTACATTTATTAATTTTAAAACTCTGTGACTACATTTATTAAGACTTTTTCCCCTGATGACTTTATAAGTAGAAAATTTTATTTTCTCAAAAGGAATAGCCGCAGTATTTTAAAATACGCTGAAAAAAACACACTGCTTGATGTAGTCCTGTCGTAACGACGCACAATTTACGGTGTACATGGACTCTTTTATTGAAGTTAAATAGGGTTGGGAATTTTAAATAAAGACTGAGGTGTGTGGAGAGAACTACTATTAAGAATTAGAAAAATTTTCCTTGCATGATATTTTTTTACGCTGTAACCCTTTTATCGAATGAACATCAAATAGAATTAAGCAAAATTCAGATGAGCTCACTTGAAATTTACTCCATGAAGCTAATTTGTATATTGATTGATTTTCAGGTTATCGCCCTTTGCAGTTACAATGTTGAGCAGATAGGTGTTTGCATGTCCATGTAATAATGGGTTTACTCGCCAAGTTGGGGCCTGGTGACAGGAGAAACGCTTGGGACGAGAGTGGAGGAGCGATCAGCTGTGCCAGCTGTTGTGCTAGCAGTGCTCATGCAGGCGACGTTGGAGTTGTGTCAGGCGCGATGAGTCTCGAACATTTTTCACAATTGATTCGTGTATTTGTCATCGGAGTTCGGTAAAGAAGGTTTAAGCTTGTCTCTCATGAGTCGCCTACCGTGAGGAAAATGAGGACTGCAAGTGAGGTGGTTCAGTTTAAAATCATGTAGTCCAGCTCTGCACAGCTTTTCTTTGTTTGATCGCTTGTCACATCAGGGCGTCAGCTTCTTGCTTAACGATCAGATTTAAATTAAATCCACCAAAATCCATGATGCATTGAATTGCTGCATGTTTCAAGACTGCTCAGTTTCGTTGCGGGCTTCTGCATCCTTTTGGGTGAGTCTTCCAATTCACATCGCCTGTCGAACTTACCAGAAATTTGCAATGCAGTCGCAAGAAAGTCTCTCTTAACTTGATTCTTCATGCTTTGGGCTTCTTGATTGAATTTAACTTGAAAGTTCATAGTATGATAACACTGGAATATAAAAATGTTGTGTTCAATAAGAGTAGCAATTTTCGATTGAAACCTGTATGTTAGTAAGGATGAAAATTTAGTATAACCTTTCAAAACTTTAAATATAAATTTTTGCTCAATTATTGTTGAAAAAGATCTAAAGTAAGGTTATCTAAATTGTTTCATAATTTATCAGCTTTAATGCTTCTCATTTGTTAATTTTTTCAAATATTTATATGCATGTATATAATTTTATTTGTTTCTCTATCTATTCAACACATGCCAAGACTGTCTGTAACTTTTATTTTCTTCAAATTTGTTGATATGTTGAATTTTTGTGTGTCTAGTAAATGCATTAATATAAATACATAGAGAAATTAGCACAGATGCCAACATTGCAATACAAAGGTACAGCTAAATTGTTTCTGAACTAATGGTGTATGTTTTTGCTTCTACCTGTATTAACTATTAAAGTTCATTTGGTTGAGATACATGTATTTTATATTTTCTAAAGCATAGTTTAGGATATCAAAAATAGATAGGAATGAACAATATTTGGAATGTAATATTGTCCAGTAAATTCAATACTAGTTTTGATTGAAAATGGACAACATTCTGCTTACTAAGTATAGTCAGAAAATGCAGCTTTATTCTACATACATGTGGCTGCAGCTATTTTTTTGTGCTAAGCTAAATGCAGCCTTATTGCCAAAATTTTGAGGCCAGTATTGATGTAAATTTGTTTTATTTTTCAAATTTTGAGATAAATTGGAAAACTTGGCATGTATGAAAGTAAAATGAAAATATAGAAAAAATTAAAGGTCTAATGATATGTTAATGAAAAATTAATTTCTTAAAAGAAGGGATAAGGAAAGCAACATACAAGGCCAGTTTGCAAAATTTATGTCTTAGACAAAACAAATCATGCATCTGTGTATGCCAATGTATTTCTAATAGAAAAAATATAACTTGCCCTTAGCATGAGAGGAAAAACTTATTTTAGCACAGGTAACTGAATATCAACTGAATGAACACTTGACTATGTTGAAAAGCTTTCTACTTGAGTAATTCTTTCCTACCAGCCATGACAAGAATAAATACTCAGGTTTTCAAGAACACAAAAGATACAAACCTAAACATCAGCCCATCCAAACTCACCTAACAAGAATACAAAATCATTTATAATATACATCATAAGCTTCTTAAGGACTTGGTGTCAACAAAGAGGCTTTGTATGTATAAGTTATGTGATAGAAAGCAGTGCAAATTCTTGACTAAGATTTAGGGTGATGACTAATTTTGAAGTCAGAAATGTTTTCTGATAAATTTAACATTGAGAACACAAGAATGATATAAATTATTTTGCAAATTGATTTAAGCTTAAAAAGCAGTCTTTCTTTAACAGAATTAATAATTATTTTTGTAACTAGTATATGCACCCAACAAAATGACAGGATCATACCTAGCATATTTTTAAAATAAATTAAGTTTTTCAGTGGAGCTGCTCCTCATTATATCCTTTGAAGTTAGCTGTACATAAACAATGTTAATATAAATACTGGCATTATGTATTCTATTAAATGAGAGATTTAGCTTCCTATTGATAATTAATTAACAATACAATATTCTGCATCCTATCTATGGCACTGCTGCATATCAGTATTACTTGCTATAATGTTCTCTATGATGGCACATGAAAAGTGTTAGATACAAAAGCTATATATATATAAATTTGTATAAATATACATATATATATTTATTTGTATGTATGAATGACAGCTGTTATTACAAAAGATGGAATTCTTCTACTGCAGTATTATTAGGTTCTATTTTCAAATTTGAAAATTATTCAGCTCTTGGTGTATTGTTTTCCTTTAAAAATTATAATTGTCCAATCACTCATAATTATCATTATTTTTGAGCAATGTTTAACTGTTGCAAGATTTCTGCAAAAATTTAATATTTCAGAGTTTTTCCAAGGTATTGATATGATTTCTCTTTAACAGTACTTATATAATCACTGATGTAATATTTTTTATGAAAATGATTTCTTAATCATATGATATAGGTAAGTAGTTCATTTAATTTCTTGATGTCATTCATAAAGTCTTTCACATTGATGAAATTCATTCATCTGTACAGTTGTGTGCTGCATTGTGTAGTGTTTGCTTTGACAAGAGTGCTTCTGAATAGAAAACAGGTGTTGAGACTTATAGACTCTTAGATGCCCCTCATTGCCAGCAAGGTCTCCTTAATTGAAACCTTCATGTTCAGAAAAAGTGGTGCCCCTGAACTGTGGGCTCTTAGTATCATATAATCAATTAACTTTTATGTCTTAACACACTGGTTTCAGTGATGCTATTTTCTTAGAGGCAAAATGACCCACAGGTGGGCCATATTGCAGTCAATATGTTAATAGGAAAAATTCAATTGGTGATCAATTTTCATGATGAGTTTTGGAATGGGCAGACTTTTATCATTGCATGTTAAGTGAGATTTAAGATGCATTTAGAAATATTGTATAATTTTTAATACCCTTTTATGATAGCTACTAGTAGATATGCCCTGCCATTTTTTAAATCAATTTCTAAAGATGCCCTCTTATTTACCATAAATCTGACATGAAATAATATTTTTACAGTATCACTGATATGAACTGCCTTTTCTGACAGTCCTGCTGATTAGGAATACAAAATTGGGAATTTTCTCCTATCTAAATCCTTGAGAGCGTGGCTGAGATGGAATGACCAACGAAGCAACACTGGGCTACTAATAAACGTGTTGTGAGATTTACTGTACTAATCTTGACAAATTTTACTCAATGATAATAAATGGTAATGCACTATCTGTCTATCTTATACAATGAGGACTAACATCCCCAGGGAGGCACTGCTAGGTTCCCTCAGCTGTAGATGAGTCTTTGAAACTCAAATCTTTCATGCCCACTCAGCTTCTTTCAATTTTCACACTTGCTTCACTATCTCTTCTTGTATTTACTTCTTCTTCTTTTTTAACTTGTTTTTCTATGTGCAGGGTATCTTGTATATGAATACACCTTGTGCATAGATTTCTCATTCTTTATAGTCCTTACTTAATGGTGTTTGCTCTCTCTAGATTGCATTTCATGTGCAATGGGAACTTCAAACTAACTATAATTTAATCTATTAATCTAATGCCTAGTACTTGAGACTACAAATTGCATATGTAACAGCTGCTAAAAAGCAAGCCCAGTCTTTTGCAATTGATGAGAAGTGTACCAGTAATTGGTGTTAACTCTTTTTGTGCAAGCAATGTGTTACCCTTTGTGCAAGCAATCAGTGTTACACTTCTTGTGAAAGCAATCATTTGCCACTCACATATGATATCAAGACAACTTTAGGTAGCTCTGTTTTATACACATTTTTTAGATATGTTTCTTGGCTGAACTGTGTTTGTATTTACTTTTTGGATACAAAATATTTTGTGTTATTGGACAAATGAGCTGAAGAAAAATGAAACTAATATTCTGAGTTTCACATTTGAAGGAATTTCTTCAACCAACGTGCGTGTAAAATACAAGTGACATAATTTCATATTAATATTTCCTTAATTTAGTTCCTATCTATCACATCGTCAACAATAACTTTATTCCTAATTAACTGTGAACCAAAAAATTTGGCTTGTGTATGTAATAGAGTACATGTGTAGATAACTTGCAGTTGAAGTACTAAGATGTATGCTATTAATGTAGTAAAGGATTAAATAAATTCAGAATACTGTAGAAAAAATTAAGAGTGAAGAAGCATAGATATGTTGCCTGTGGATAATCTCAAAAATAAATGAAATGTCAAATAGTATTAAATTTGATTAAATTTGTTCAGATACTGTAAACAGAACTACAAAGTAATAACTATGGTTGCATCTATTTCAAGGGAAGTTGAGTTTCTTGAATTTTTGTTTTGTTTTTAGTCATTGAATATCACTTTTTTGATTAGAGAACATAGCTTTATAAGAGTATGCTTACAAAGAATTGGTGCAAAAGCTCTACCTCACAATTATGGTGCATTTAGTACTACACCTGAGGATGTGCATTTTATGCATTCATTCTAATACACCAGAAATGCTTGCATTCCTGTATGAAGTCTGTGTTTTGAAAGGAACACTGATCAGTACATTAGGTATATAGGTAGAGATGAGAGTACCGTGTAAAGTCAAGTAGAAGAAAATTGTTTGAAGTGCAATTTTGACTTTCTAAAAAGTTTAAATGTGTCTTTTACTATTCCAGTGCTGCATGAACTCAGATTTTTTAGGCTCATAGCTGACCATCATTGCATGTTGAGATGGTATGCCATTACCAAAATTTTTTTATTTTTGAATTAATTTATATTTACAAGACCGAGGGTTTGGAACTCACTGGAAGGATATAGCTCCTAATTTTCAATTTCTGGTGGCATATATTTAGAAAATGTGTACGCCCTAAAAATAATTTTTTGCTACTTGTGTGAGGACTACAAAGTTGCACATGCTAAATGAAATACCAAGATGAGCTAAAAAATGAAGCACTTCATTGTTTTGATGTTAATCAACATTTTTTGTATATTTTTAAATTTAAGATTAGCTAAAAAACTGCATCTCTAAATTGGCCTTCATCTGCAAAGTGCTTATATGACATCCAAATATACATAACAATTCACTTTAACATACATGTTGAGCATCAATTACTGTGTCATCAAGTAAGTTATTTTGTTGCATGCTGCCCCAGCTTAGTTCTGAGTTCAGTCACCTTTACCCCAGTAAACAACTATGGCTGAACAACAACAATGTATCCATGAGCATATATCTGGTGGCAGAGGTGAGCCCATCTTGCCATCCTCAGTAATAACTTGGGACACCTGGACACAGTAGGAGCAGATGAAGTCAGAGGTTTCTCCTTCTTGGAGACTGAAATTTTTTTTTATGGAAGTCGAATGAGTGTCAGGGGTATGTAGAAATGTTGATTATTCAATGCTGTGAATTTCCTGAAATAATTCCTATGATGTGTCTAAACTTTCTACTGAATAATTTTTGGATCTGGTAAAAAAATTACTCAATATTCTGGATGGGCAATAATGGGGAGGTTAACCGGATTTTGCAGTAATGTTATAATTATTGAGTATTTCCGAGGAATGGTTTTGAAGCAAAAACTGTGTGATTATCAATTTTAATAGCCACAATTGCGGTTGTATTAGACGAAGATCAGTGTCACAATTGCACTCATAAGTTGAAATCATCTTTTTATTTGACTTTTCCAAACCGGAAGGATCTTTGTAGTGAAACTTCCTGTGAGGACTTTTGTTCTGAGGAAAAATTCAATGTTTCATCGGGATTAGCATTTTGCGAGAGATCGTCGCGTTAGAATGCTGCTTCAGTTTCTTGTTTAGTACAAGCTCTCTATCAAGATGCCAGTACATATAAGTTGCCTGAGAGCAGACGAGACGATTCTATATGTATTGCAGTGAATTTCCTATGAATGCAGTATTCCTGGGAAATAGCATTTAATAAACGTAATATCCTATCCTTCTTTAACTCATTGTTTATATTTAGGCTGCTTAGTTTAGCATTGGTAGGTACTAAGTAACCAGTTTATTTTACATTACACTTGTGTTGAGCATAGGCCTCAACCACAAGTGATGAGATGAAATGGGTCCCCCCAGGGAGCATAAGATAGGCAGTAGGGTTAGATTAGTTAGGTTTGTCCATCCTATGCTATGAGGACTGCCGACCCCAGGGAAGCATCATCAGGTTACCTCAACTATAGGTAGGCTTTTGGGACTTCTATTTTTCGTGCCCCCATTGCTTCTTTCAATTTTCATACCTTCTTCGCTATCTCTAATTCTTTTCTTCCTCTTCTTTCTTAACTTGCTGTTTCTATTTGTAGGGAATCTTGTGTTAGAATACACATGTGCGTAGATTCCACGTTTTCTAGTCAATACTAAGTGATCCCTTGTTCTCGCTCTCTTGAGGTCGCCTTTGGTGTGGCTCGATTGCTCGAAACTAACCAATCCCAATATATAATAATAGCCTAGTGTTGCTTGGTTGGTCCATCCATCCGTCTCTGTCACTCCTTCTAAGGATTTAGATAGAAGAAAGTTCCTGGGTCCGTATTTTTAATAATTAGTGAGATTGTCACAGAAGAAAGTCCGTGTCAGGATACAGTGATACTGAAAATAACATTTCATGTTAGAGTTACCGTAATTAAGAGGGCACCTTAAGAAATTGACATCATTTGTCCCGCCATTTTTGCCGGGCGCATCTAGCAGTAAAATTAATAACGTGCAGGATCCGTGAAAATTTCACGGAAGTTAAGATAAACAATCTTTAGATGAACCAGCCTATGAGAAGTAGTCCTCTCAAGTGTTGAACAGAGATTAAAGGTTCAGGGCAGGGATAGTCCGGTCTTGGAAGCAATTTTCTTCTTGATGATGCGAGTAGTCTGAACTCTATTAGGGAAACTGGAAATGGGCCGCGAAGACTGGCTTTCTATAGCAAAACATGCAACCCGTATACAGGATACTTCGCTCGAGACCTGAAATTACACTTGAAAGTGGCGAAGCGTGACGGAACGGTAGGTACGTAGGTACTAGCGTATTAATATCGAGCTTGTAGCATCGATACTGCAATGATTTTTGTATATGTTAATGAAGGTTGACACACTTAGATACATTCATAGTTACAAGCGTATCAATTAGTAGATAATAATGAAATTAAATGCGTAGTCCGGACCTATGGTGTTCATTAAAGTGAGGCTTATACATAATAATGTTGCGTGGCCACATGAATGTCACGTGTTTTTTTAGCGTGGTTACTCGGAGGACTTCTTAATCGTACGGGATTAATTGAAATTCAGCTCAGTGATAGCTTATACATCGACAGGTTAAGCCAGAGCTCGTTAATTTTTATCATTTATAAGTAGGTTCTTGAGGGATCACGTGAGCTTCAAGCTCTTCTTCCCTGCCTTGGGAAAGTAATAACATCGTAGGTGCACAAGACCGTGTCCATGCAGTCAAGGCTGTCAGAAGGACTCTATACGCGCTCTTTGTGAGCATGCGCTGGGTGAGTTACTCGCCACAGCTGTTGTGAGTGACACGTGTCGCTGCAGGTGGTGGGAGGGCACCCCTTTTGGTACCAGAAACGGTGCCGCTACCTCAGGTAACTACAGACACGCACGAAACAAGGATTGATCGATTTACCTCACGTGTGCCGCATGTGTACTTCACTGGAGTTTGGAGTACTACGCGTGGTAAGGCGTTGACCTGGGCTCATTAGAGAATATTTTAGCCTGACCGCTATTATTCACTATGGGTTCGCTGAAGAGGATTGTACTGGGTATCTTGAGGACTTAGTGTTCCTTATATTTGAGTAGAATTTCTTACCTGGTGCATTGTTCAGTTAACGTTTTTATTTTCCATTTCAATTATTTTTTTACTTAGGACGTTCATGTTGAATTGACAGGATAATTATTTCAAAGCACTTCTGGAATTTAACTTGTTCGGGATTCTACATATATTGGTAGCCAATGTTCATGCTCGAAATTGAAGCTATCCGACAAGTTTGTTAGTTGGGTGATATTTCGCTTTGTTCTCGACACGAGTTGCTCCGGCCCACTTGGCGTGTGGTGCAGCTGATCTCTTTTCATTGATTTCTGCTTCTCTAAACTGCCCTCCCACGCTAAACCTGGCTATCCTGGTACCTGCTCACTTCCGGGCCCAACTGCAACAATTGCCATCGATAGTTTAGTGCTGCACCACCACATCTAGACGTAGTTCGCGATTTGTCCCGTACGTAAATCATCGCTTCTGTTTCGAATATTGTTTCGAGCCGTCTTTCTTTTAACTTATTAGCCGTTATCTCCCTCTGTACGTATTGAATAATCATTTTGAGGGGTGCAATTAAGCTGTCCGTTTACACTTGAAAAATGTATCGCCATACATACACTCAAGATGCCATTGTAACGTCTCCGAGTGTTGACAGTGAATAAATTGAGTGCTTTAACTGTTGTCTAATCGTGTCCTGATAGCAGTTTTTTAGCTTCATGTGGCAGTGTCTACACTTTACAGCCATTTTCGGGCTAAGTCGGTCCCTTGATGCGATAGAAAGTTATTTCCGTATCTATGTAAAAATACCAGCCTCACATGCTTTTATGTTGGTCGTTGTGGTTTTCAGATTTTAACTACAATGTCATTTTTTCACTAATTAGACATTCGTGTTAAAATTAGTAACCTAGTCTAATATACATCATTTGCATCCCATCTCCGCATCATTTTTGCCTGTGCCATTGCATTTACCTTGTCTTGCGACATTTCCCAAAGTAAATATTCAAATTTTTGCGGACGATGTTCAAATTAGAGCTCGTACGACCTCAATACCGTAAAGGTACCTGTACGTGTTCACTATCACGTGCAATGGGTGATCTTGCAGGATTTAATAGATATTTTTATTTTAATTGCCAAGTTGCTCTTTAAACGGGACTTTTGCTGTTGCTAACGCTGCTTTTGCTTCGTGAGGCTGTGATGCAGCTAGTACAGAATTTAAGGTGTTAGTTTGATCGTGTTGTCTGATTTCTGACTTTATTTTTTTTAACTTTTTTTAATTATCAGTGCTTCCTTGAATGGAATTCAAGCCTAATCTTTAGTCTGCTGGTCGATATGTACTTTGCTGACTTGAACTTGACCTTATGTGTAATGGTCGAAAATTGACGGAGAATTCTCACATATGCCGATGACAACACGGATTAAAAAATATTTCATGCTCACTCTCAGACATAGCGGAAACATGGTAAGAATCACTTTGATTTTTGTAAGGCACTTTGGCGATCTGTAGGACCGAATTGTAGGTTCCTATTTTGCACGGCTGGTGCTGGCCTTGACGCTTCTTGTGGAGGGGTTGTGCGCTGTTGGCGCTGCAACCTTGAGTAGCCCTTCTTGCCTTTAGCCCAAATGTTTACCGTCCCACCCCGTTCGTCGTCTTTTGTTCGACGCTTCAACTTCTTCTAGTGAACCAGTTATTCTTCAAATGCTAATTCGTTAGCAATCCCTCATGTTCACTAGTCAAACGTACTCTCAACTTCATTAGGTATATCCTTCCATAGATCAATTTTATTGGTAAATCTTGGTTGAGTGTGACTTTTGTGTATAAAATTTACTGGAAGCTGGAGGTTGACTGGGCATATTTTTCAAAATATCTTCCATGTCGATCGGCTGTCTTTCAGCAACAAGATTCTGTTGTTCGTTGTCGATCATTTTCTGGCTCTAGTTCTAGTCGATAATTTTCTGGCTCTAGTTCTAGTCGATAATTTTCTGGCCCTAGTTTAGTCGATAATTTTCTGGCCCTAGTTTAGTCGATAATTTCTGGCCCTAGTTCTCGTCGATAATTTTCTGGCCTTAGTTCTAGTCGATGATTTTCTGGCCCTAGTTCTAATCGCCTTCCTTATTCGTCGTACTAATTGTACTATTCTTTTGTGTTTTTATCAGGTGATGCGGGAACTGGGTTTCTTCTTTCCTCGCGTTAAACATGACGTATATCAAATGAATGTAGGTTTGTATGGAAGTCACTTATGAGCTCTTATTTATTCATGATGTGCATTTTGCAATTGAAGAAGGGTTGTTAAGCTCTACCTGTAATATCAAACAATCAAATATTGAGCTGCAAGATGTTTATCTTATATTCTAGATTACCGTCCAGCAAACTGCTTGACTGAACTACCAAATTTTCATGTTCATGATTATTTTTCATTATTTTGATCCTGCGAAATATTACTAACACCAATGGCGGAATATATTTCGTCGTGTCTATGAGTTCGTCGTACTTGGGAAGAAATATTCAAGTACGCGTTCGTTTCAATCTTGAGTAATGTCGAACTATCAACTGGTGAAAAATTAAATTATGGAAGTTTCTACTTTGGGTCCAGTTGAGGAAGGCTGTTTATACGCCAGTTGCGAAGCTTGCACACAGCAATATATGAACCGCACGACGGAAGATTTTAGATTGTTTCCTCGATTTGGCTGTTATTTTGCAATACTTCGTATATAAGGACTATTATTCTCACCCTCGTGTCCGAGTGGACGCATGCAACTTTGCTCTTAAAACAGCGAATGGAGTGAGTTACGATACGTGTGCCTTCACACCTCTCTCTCAGTTTGGCACGAGCTTGATTTCTATCGTTATGGTAAGATACAAGATTTACCGTTTTATTTGCTTCATAAAAACGAATGGAATCGTTCATTAGATAAATTTTGCTTCAGTTACCCAAATGCCGACCGCATGTTGTCTTTGAGCTTATTGAGCATTACGGTATTTTGATACTGTTTTTACTCCTGGAGAGAGTGACACCGGGACATGCTCGCGAGATGGTTTGTGAAGTTAGAAAATGTGACAACAAGCCTTGTAACCACGATGTATAGTTTCCAGCTTCGTTTCTGGATGGACAACACAACCCATTCCTCGTGAAAAATTAATTCATCACGGAATTTTTTATCTCTGTCGAACGGTAGCAAGCAGGCACTTCAATAATTACATTGCTCGGTAAGGAAATAGTTTTTATTGTGCTCACATCATTTTAAGATAGGTATTACCTTTTTTGCAGGTATGTTTATTTCATTCGTTGCTCTAAAATGTATGCATGTTCTTATATAATTAGCCAAGAGCAATATTCGACGAAGCAGTGCTTCTTAAATTTTTAATCTCACCGCAGTTACAGTAGAAAAACCACAGGAGCAGGAGCGGTCGCTATTCTTCTAGTCTGAATCCCATTCCTTATTTTGTAATTTCGAGTATCCGGATTATGACGCTGTTCATCTTTATTTTTTCGTAAATATTGGAACTGTTTCCAAATTGTGTTTGGAAAGATTTGTTTATTAAAAGAAGTCGAGTTTCTCGGTTACTTTTCTAGGCTCACTTTTAGAACGGTGGCTCTTGGGCTTACGGCCGTCGTGCCCTGTGAATAAATGGTAATGGAATAAGTAATCTTTAGTTTCGCTTACTTCTAGTGTTCTCTCCAGTGTACCATAATTGTACATTCATTTATTTAATTTGTACGAATTTAATTTTTGGTACTACATCGTAGTCAGTTAATCACTGTACTAGTGATTAGCTTACTTTGCATACGTTACACCTTTTTCAACCACTATTCGAGTCGGTCATTTAATGTTTGTTCCATGGCTTTTCATCAAAAATGTGTTAGGACGGTGTGTAAAGTTGTTGAAATTAACTTCTTTCAGCATATTCAATGGTACTTCAGCATAACCTGAACTTCTAGCGTTGTTCACCCAAGTGACTAGTGCTCTGCAAATGGCGACCCAAGCCCAGACACGCTCGTTGCGGCTTCGTTCCTGTGCACCATTAATACCTTCAAGTTCAGAAGAGCTGTCACCTGCGCTCACGTTCCTGCCGTTGCAGTTGCCAACTTTCTCTCTCCTAAATTTTGGCCTGTAGGATGATGCATCCTTCACCTGCCCGCGTGTGGCGAAGCTTCGCAAGAGTTTCTTTCATCCCAGAGGTCGAGTATTACCAAGTTTTTATGCGTGTTACTCGTGGTTGTCTCATTGTTTATGATCGTTTTATTCGTCTTCGTATAATCACTGTGAAAAAAACGCATGTACTTTTTCTCGGGGCTTCAAAAACGCTCTAAACGGGCCATGGGAACCGTTGAAATCTCAATATTAGGGGTCTTCGGCTCCGTTTTTGCAATAAACTTTAATCCTTTGACCTGTTTATCGAAGAAAATAAAGCTTCCTTCCGGGGTAAATGTTCTTAATTCTTCACTGCTGTGCTGTTCTTAGACGATGTACGAAGTGTCTTACATTCTATTTCCCTTTCTTCGGTTGAAAACACAGAGGTTGACCCACTTACAGTAAAGAACAGAATTATTCAAAAGTTCCCACCGGAGTCAAACGCCTTGAGTTTGTGTCATTGGTGCTCCTGTTCCATGAGGATTGTTTTTGCTCAATTTTATGTCATTTCGTTTTCTCTGCGAGGAAACGTCCGCTTCTTTGACCTCGAGACGTACTGGCTGCGGGCTTTGTTCTGCTACTGTAGGGCTCGTAGTCTGTCTTGGCTAATTAAGATAAGATCAAGGCAACTCGTGGAACTCGCAAGGTCAGCGAACACGTTTAATTGCCACGCACCAGCTGACAATTTTATAGTTTTGGGAAAGAATTTAAGGACATCAGACATTGCTGTCATTAGGTTTTTTGTGACTCAGTGCTGGAAGTAGATTTTTCTTTTTAAAACGGAGAAATGAACGAATGGATAAAATATTACTACAGTTAACGAATATGTCATTTTTATTAAAAAAATAATGAAGAATTCGAAGATGATTTTGTAGTAATTTTAATTTTTTTAACCTTGTCGTTACGGATTATTTATATTATTGTTAATAATGTATTCATTTTTACAAATAGGCACTTCCTAAATGGCATGGATATACGCTGCGTGCTAAATTACTATCGAGGTAGCTATTTTTTAAAGATTTCAAAAACCGTATAATCAATTCAAATAAAATTTTTACACAATGTTGACAGTACCGACGTGCGCAACCAGTGAAATTTTTCTTCTCATCTGCGCGCAGTGTCAACAGACTGACCCCATCTCTGTGATTATCAAGGTGAAACAGGTGTACCTAATTAATAGAAAGGTGTAAGAAATTTGTGAGAAGATGAGTCGTAAAAGCAGTTTTAGTGACCATGAAAAGAAAGTTATTACCTCAGAACTCTTAAAAAGGAAAGCTACCCTAGAAATTTCTAAAGTTATAGGAAGGTGTCATGAGACAATAAAGAAGTTCATCATCGACCCTACAAAAGTGCGCGAGAGGGCAGATAAATGCAAGTTTAGGGTTATTTCACTGCGTTGCATGTGGCGAACTTAACGTGAGGCTACGAAGAACCTTGGACGTAACAGTCAAAAACTTTTTAGTCACATTGAGGAATCTAGTGTGTCTAAAAGTACCGACAAACTGTTCTTGTGCATAATGTATTAAAACGTCCCAAACTTATTGTAAGCATATTTCCTTAACTACCTCATCGGTCGAATATCAACTTCCTTGTAGCCGATATCGATAGTAGTACTTGAATTCGACCGTCAACTCCGTTAAGAGTACTACGAGACCGCAGAAGTACTCACCTGAGCACAGACGTACTTTTTGTCGCAGCCCCTTCACTAATCTCCAGAGTTGAAAATGAAGGCAGCTCTTTTAAGAGCAAAAAAAGTCCCGTGCGCGCCCCTATCTCAAATGAGTGGTGTTGAGACTGTGCGACCTCAGCATCACAGCGCTTCCTGCACGCTGTCAGTGTGACCCTCACTTGCAATTGGGTCAGGTTAGTGGGCTGTGCTGTGACCTGCCCTGGACTTGAGTTGGCTGGGTCACGCCGCGCTATTCCTTATGTGTCGTTTACGCCTGAACTTGTGTTTCTCTTTTTCATCTTCGAAGCCCTCGTGGATTTCTATGATCAGTGAAAGAATTTTTAGTCTTTCTGACCGCATTTTTACCTGCAGTGGCTATGCTCATGACCGTGCGACCCCAGAGACTTGCAGAATTATATTTCTCTTGATTGTATTGTACCTTTGTTTGTGTATGAGAAATCGGATCGGCTAGGTAGCTCATTAATAAGCTCTTCGGACAAAAACATAATCACATAGTTAATACGGCGAGGATCTCCACGAGCACGAGTAATGGCAGTAACCCTGCGCGCGGAATTGAGTCAATTATTGTCCTAATGTACACCTGGTCGATTTTAAACGTCTAGCATCATCTGATCTCGTAGTGCAGCCACAGTACGTAGTCGGTCTTCTCAATGTCTAACTTATTCTAGGTAGTCCCACAAATTTTCCATTGTGTTCATGTCTGGAGACTTAGCTGGCCAATATAAATGTTTGGCATATCCTGAATACTGCCATGCCAATTAATGACGATTCTAGTCAACGCATCCGGTAGTTGTAATCCTGAAAGATTGGCAAAGCAACAAGCCTTTCTTCATTCCTATGTTGTACAAGTGGCAAAACTTGGTTATCTAACAGCTCAATGTAGCCATGCTGTTTGATTTTGACGTACCTCAGCTAGCGGACCCACTTCCGTGTAGTTGACCGCCTCAGAACATGATAGACCTTCCTTCTCCATCCTGTATCGCCCCTCGCACACAGTCCTCGTTGAAGGCTTCACGAGATCTTCGGTGAACACGACTTACGAGCCATTCTGCTCCATATATCCGTTGAATCAAGTTTCTTACGAAGAGTTCGTTCAGAAAGAGCAAGAGAAGGGCATTGACATTTCGCAGTAGTTCCATCCTTGATGCAAAGCGACTCCAGTCAACGATTCGGGACACACAGCGGGTGTGGCCTTCAGTTAGAAATTTACTTCGATTCCAAATTGCGTTGAATTGCCATTTGTACCGGATTGTTGCCATTATGGGTAGATGTGCATTAAAGTGCGGCATGAATAACCAGTGAGTTTCGCTTCTTCCTTTACCTAGAGTCCCTTAGCCTGACTTAATGCAATAAAGCGTTTTTGCCATTTCGAGACGTTTTACTTTCGTACCATTGTTGTGGAGCAGCTAAGAAAGAAGTTTATACCTCACCAACTTTGAATGAAGACTGATGCCTGCTCAGTACTCGCATATAACTAAACTTCGTTCACAGATTTGAAAACCGATTAATGAACGTGTTAAATAACTAAAGCTAAAAAAAAAACAATAGGCGACTTATTTTTTGTCAAGGAAGCTTATTAATGTAGAAACTGATATTAATTATGCCTTGTATTTTAGTCTGTGAAATTGGTCTTTCCACCTATGTAAAGTCGTATTGTGATCGGGAACGTGGTCTTGATTTTCCTTATTTTTACTGTCGACATTTCTCAAAGTACAGCCAGTGTTAATGTGCCGTGATTCTATCGACTATCGTATGAAATGTGCTACTCCATATATTATTAATGTGAATTATAAATAGTTGCTTCCGTAATTATCTGAAGCAAGTTTGATACGTCTGTATTGCTAATTTAAAGTTTTTGGTATTTATTTATTTTTTCATGGTGTTGCAAGCGTTCCGGTTGCAGGGCGCGTGTCTGGCTGCTGATGTCATATACGTTCCGGAGTTATTCAAATTCCGTACTTCAAATTGATCACCCTACTCCAACATGTAAAAATCTTTTATTCATACAAGTGTACAGTTCCTACCACATTTGTAGTTTAATTTGTTTAAAAAATTACGTGTTCATCCGTTGGATCAGTACCGTTAGAAGCTGCTCCATTCGTTGAGGTCTTTTAAGGTGCTTAAATTTATATGGTCAAATTCAGCTATTCTCACATAGAGTATCTTCAAGCTTTCCGATATTTTAATTTTTATGTGCAGTTATGTGACTCTATGACATGCACACATCATGCGCTGCATGCAGTTCGCCCCTACCTCATAAGCCTTCATAGGCGCGGCAAGCTTCAAGCTTCTCTCGTCTTGGTGCTCGTCAGTTTTGCAGTGAGCGTTCACTTTCTACCTGCACGCTGGCAGGAGGCCCAAGCTTTCACTATATTGAGCTACATGGTCCTTTCTCAAATCTTGCTTTGAGTTTTAGCGCCGGTAACCGAAATATCGCGCCATGCCTTTCTAGAAGGTTTAGTGTTGGAAAATAGAAATTTCAATCCATCTCGTCTCAGCTGATGAAATGAGTACCATGATGTAGTGCGGGTATTATGGTACTGGATTCATCATGCCATCGTTCGATGAACCCACGTTCGACGTGTGTATAAACTTTTTAAATTGCGCTAACGTTGGAACTCTCATTCAATTGTGCATAATGACAATTGTAAAGTATGCATTTGACTGAATTCCTTTCGAAGGATATATTGACGATTCCCGACCCCCAGCAACCACGAAATAATTTTTTTTATTATTGAACAGGCACAACCAGTTAATAAAATTTCATGCCCCGTACCGCAATAAATATTTTTCAAAATCGCAATTTTGCTCTTGTTTGCCAGACTCTCTAACTTTCATCGAACTAAATACAATCCTTTGTTTTGAAGTTTTTTACATTACTTCATCCTTATGAAATTTAAGTGCTAAACTAATTCATGTCGTAATGAATGCCCCAAACCTTGAAGAACATACTCAATATTGCAGCTTCTGTGGGATGGGGATCACGTGTGTGTGTGCTCTGTTTGAAGAGGCTTTTATCACACTTGACTAGCAAGCTTATCGTACGTTCTGCTTCCCTTTATTTTCTGAGGATGCGCGTCTCCGCAGGCGAAAGACATTCTCGCTTTCCTAACGCAAATTGAATGATCAAGAATCCCCGTCGACGCACAGAGTGAATGTGAACAGACCGACGGCGTTACGTCAGTGTGTTCTCGCCAAGTTTTGTGTACGTGAAGCTTTCGCGCAATCACAGTGTGTCTGCTAGAGCCATGACCGCGTTGTGGAACACGTGACAGGCGACACCTCGTGGGCTCCGTGGGCGAGGTTTCCAGTCATTTCTTCTCGAGTTTGCCTTCTACGACCATGCGTCTCGCAGGACTGCGTGGGTGAGGTCTCCAGCTTCATTTGAAGTCTGTGTTTCTTGAACCGTGTCGTCTAAAATTGCAAGATAAAGTTTGGAATGTACGTCTTTACGCTATGCTATCACATGCTACAGATACGCCTCACTGAATTTAAATTTGCCCCTATCTGTTATTACATTACGACCACTTTATACCGTGGGCGCGGTTTTCGAGCTCTGAGAATTCGTGTTTTTTAAATTATGTATGATTTATTCAGTGTTATTGTCTGAAACATTCAAGGCTTTAAGATAACAATTCTGGCTTCTAGCGAACATAAAACTTTTTTAAAGTGGATTGTGCCGACAGCGCTGCCGTTGTGTCGATTTTATACCATCTCCATTTGAAGCTTATAATCTTGAAACAATTCTGCCTTTCAAGTAACTACTCATTAAGTAGCAAACAAACACAGTGTAATGTAAGATTTTGAAGTAATAAATTTTGTCAATTCCTTAAGATTTAGTTAACAAGCTCAATGTAGTTAAAACTATGAACTTCAGAAAAATTTTCTTTATATTTTTTTAGATTTATGTAGTAGACCGGCTTAATTATACGCCTTGAAGCGCTCGTGTTTCACTTGATATTGCTAGCTATTGTTGGGATAATTGTATTACGAAGTTTTCTTTGTTAGTTTGTCATCAGCCAAGATGATGCATTTAACGACTCTTACATCAACACCTTCTTAATTCGTTACTTCATCAAGTTACTGTGCTAAAGGCAATATATCGGTATATTTCTGAAGATTTTCCTCGCAAGGCTTATCAAGAGGCAGTAATAGGACATTCCTCCAATGTATTTTTACGCATTTCCCCTGTTATTTAAGGCTGACAACACCGTGTCATCACAACTGTGCACAAATCTTATCGCTGCATCGCACAGTTCATTATCAGCGCTCTCACGCAGACGGTAGATGTGCCACTCGAGTGTCTGCTACTTCATGTCAGAGTTTCCAACTCGTGTCTTCGCTCTCCTTTTATTTTCACTTTGAATTCGTTGAATTTCGAACGGATTTGCTGTGCGATTTAAATTTTAGATCCAATATATCTAACTAGCTTGGTCCTCGGAACATGTTCGGGTGTCGCGGTTTTCAGGTTCTCAAAAATTATGCTAATGTTAAGAGAAATAAAAAAAATAAACGTCTGAAACATAATTTGTAAATTTTACTACATAATTTTGATTACAACTCTACTGGTTTTTAAAACGTGAGCTTTCAGCCGACAAACCTTTACACTGTCTTCAATTTGGTGTGTAAACGGCAGCTCCTAAGTTGTATTGTTGGATTCATTGCTCATTTTCCACTTGTTGATCGCATGTTCTGATGTAAAGTTCTGAGCCCATGCCAGTGGGGCGCGACGTGTTGCGTGCCTCTCGCCTTCTCTCGCTGCCGATCTTTTGAAGCTCGCTCCCTGCAAGGGTAGAGCTCCTCATCCTGCCTTCGTCGAGGGGCACAGCAACGAAGGGAGTCACAGAGTAGCATCTATCGCTCGTTATATTTCAACTAAATATGCTTACCATCATTCAATTGTTCAGAGTTCCCGTTTTCGCATTAAATTCGTTTTCAGAAAGCACACCGTATGCTAGTGGTCTCTTTGTTGCGAGATGGTGTAGGCAGCGTTGTACGGTTTGCTCCGTATGCTCCTCTGCCAACCTACGTTGGCTGTAAGTGAGGTGGCTCCATCAGCTGACATGGAGACCCTCAGCCATAAGGCAGGGGCAGCAGCTAGTGGCTGGTCGGCTGGCGGGCTGCTGCTATTGCATCCCACTTGGCCAAGGTCAAAAGTTCAGGGCTCAGCCATCGCTAGCTACAATGAATGGAAGGAAATGGGAGATGAGGACGCGCTCGCTTCGCCTCTGGACAACCGAAATGTGGAGTTCTTGCTCATTCTTCTCATCAAATTAAAGGACGTACTTAATGAAAGGCTCATGTTCTCAAGATTAGTTGGAGTGCATGCTATTGTTACTGTCCTAGTCAGTATATATGATTTTTCATCGTTTTTCTTGCTTCTGCTAAAAAATTTGGTTACATAAAAACTTGAATTTAATTTCGCTTTAGCTGTTAGCTGCTCTCTACTTCCTTCTTTATTTGAATCCTTGAATAGCAGTAGAAATTTGTGGTTCAGAACTGCATCTTAAATTTTGTACATGAACTAGTAGTTGCGTGTTTTTTAATTTTTTTAAACATGATCGTGATCAGGCAAAACAATTTGGCATAGTCGTTGAATGTGTTGAAAATTAAGCTTGAGTGACACATAAATTTGAGCAGTTTGATAGTTGTCACGTTCAAGTACGGTACCGTTATGATTCGTTTGTTGTGCAGCATCTCGTTAGTGCGGTTGGGAATTTTGTTGACGTACTGAATTGTCATCAAGCAACTAGTCTATACGCTTCGTTCAGTTCGCTGTAATTTTAACTGTGTATGGTTTCTTCGTGGAGGGATGAGAAAATACTAGGTTTTAGTGGGAATAAGACCCAAGTCATGTGTTTGGAAAGGCTATTTTAGCATAGTATGAATGTAGTATTGGTTAGGGCTGCGCGTCTCGGGTACGCGATCCGTCACAAAAAATATCTAACTTACCTTATCTTGACTGATCCAGCGTATTTTTACTGGAAAGCATGTTGTGTCATAGATGAAGTTCCTTTCCTTATCTCAGTCTTTTCTTCCGTCACGAGGATTACCGATGTATCCATTTTATACAAGTGTTTGATTTTATCGTTAGTAACTTGACCGTATCGTCTTTGGGTATGATCCTGCTACTTCCTGTAGCCGTAGCTACAGAGTCTGCAGTCCTGAAGCTTTGGACCCTGATGCTACGTAAATTGTGTATAAACCCGGCGTTAATATAAGAATCATAGCGATCTCAGGAAATTTCCTCATTTTCCGTAGGCTGTACGTATCGTTATGTTTTTTAAAGTTTGGAGTATAAGAAACTCAAAAGAATTTTCACCTTGTATACGCATGCAAAACCTCTTTGTCCGAATTAAATTATCAGAAAATCATTTTTAATGGTCGCTGGAATGGAGGCTTTTAAATACTTTTATTCTAGCTCATTTTATGTGAGCTTGTTGGGTGGAGGCTGCGGTGGCAGTTTCCATCCGCCGGTTTGCCCACAGTTCAATCTGCAACATTTTACGGACGTTTGGCTTAGTTCACGTTTGCCAGAAGGATCAGATTAACGACTGGGTAATTCCGAGGAGCTGATATGAAGTGTCAGCCGGAAAACTATCTGCACGTGCGTTTGGCACTGAAGCCTTCCAAAGCTGCTTCGATGCTGACGTATTTAGACGTTTTTCAGCGCACCAGTTGAGCTTGAGATAGTTCATTGATTTCGATAAAAGATGCAAATGCTCTGCAACATTTTGGCGTACCTAATATTGCAGTATTTAAATTCTAACCATGATACTTTTTTTCCGGTAAGAGCTGCAAAATTTTGAGTTCGCATTATAAAAGTTTGCAAGTTTTGAGATTCTTAGAGATTTCCTTTAGTATCACCAATATGGTTTCTTAAGTACACTTGTTGGAGCTATTTTAGGTAAATGTAATATTACTGGGGATTCAAACCACTGTAGAATATCATTGACACTGGGTAGAGAACATCTGGGCGACAACCTTGTGAGTGAACAGGTGGACTTCCATGTTGAGTCGGAGAGAGGTAATCTCGGCGACTCATTTTTGCAATACTGCATTTTACAGAAAAAAAAGTCCTGAGCATTACGTGCATAGCATTCTAACATATTTCTTAAATTCAACTTACAGTTCATCTGGTTGTATGCCTCCAATTCTTGATACAGTATGAAGTTGTGCGTTACCGTATTTCAATGTCTAGTGTCTTTTTAAGCTTTGTGCCTCTCGTTTGAATATTTGAGAGCTCGAGTTACGCTTATGTTTTTTTTATCTTTATAGATTGTGCATTGGCTTGACCATTAAAAAATATAATTTAACATCCCTCCTCCCACTGGAAAAATTACAGTCCATCCGAATCAATGTCCCTACAGCAGAACGTAAGAATGATGGGGCTACTCAATAAATAAATCACTGGTCTATTGATGCGTGTTGTGCTTCCGACTCGAGTCAGAGTTTGAGTTCTTACTGTAGAAGCCTTCTTTAAATTAGGTACATTTTCAACTGAGAGGCTTGCATGTATTTAGTCCTAGTGTAATAGCTGATAATATCTTGTAAAAGAGTGTTCTATTGATTTGAGTAATTACTTGAGATTGATATTCTAGTTAGGAAAAATAATTCTAAACGAAAAAGTATTCTTGATCTGATTGTTTCTATTAGGACTGTTCGCATGTTACGTTTGCAAAGTACTCTAGCTGTGTTATTGTGTTCTCCGGTCAGAAGTATTTGTTCATTTCATTATCGACTTGTTTAAAATTTTTCAGCTATGGGAAAAGTTTTGTTGAGTCTAAACGATATTTCATCAGTTCAGATTTGTTGTGAAAATATTTCGGTGTAAAAATTTCAAGACCTTATTCTTAGTTCCACACTTTTTTCTTGCTGGGTTTATATTTGGAAACATCACACTTTTGTCGACGTATAATTTTAAAGTTTCTTGCTTGCTGATGAACAGCTGTACGGTAGCGACAGTGTCACTGGAGGGCTATGATGTGAACGAGTGGGATGCTCAAGAAAATGAGTGTAGTTTCTTGAGTGCCGTGGCGAGTGTTAACTAATTGCAGATCTGCAGTATTTTTGAACAGCGTATCTTTGCCAGCGAGGAATGGAGTACAAGAAATATTCCAGGGGGAAATCAGTGATGCATTACATAGCGAGTTTCATTGGAGTCGAGTATCAGCCCCAGCCTCCTCCACCCACCCCACTCAGGGTGCATAGGAAAGGAAATGGGATTAGGTTAGTTAGATTCGTCTATATTATACTATGGGGACTAGAGTTTTTAGAGGGACACTATTAGGTCACCTCAGCTTTAGCTAGGCTTTCGGTACTTTCATCTTTCGTGCCCACTTTGTTTTTTTCAGTTTCATGCCTTCTTCGCTGTTGATTCTTTATATTTTCTTCCATCTTAACTTGTTTCTATACGCAGGGGATCTTGTTTGGGGGACACACGTTGTGCATAAATTCCTCGTTCTCCAAAGTCCCTACTAAATGGTCCCTTCCTTTTGGGTACGAGATAGTCTTGAGTTACAAAAGTGCTACTATCCATACTACGACTACTTAGTATCAGCTTACGAGTAATTAATACGAAGCATAATGCGTCCAATTATAAGCTGTTATACTCTAGAAGACGTTTGTGACTTTTATACTGGCGTCACTGCATTCGTTCATGATACATAATATGGCAGTGCTCATTTGCAGTGCAGTGCATCAACGGGCATCACATCAACTTGATGTGAATCAAGTTGATGATTTAGCTGAGCGAATGACTTAGGTTCGAATGGGAAATTTTCTGACCTTTAAGCAATTCAGGCGTGATTATCACGTTTCTTTGATGCAAGTTCAAGGTTGATTGATTTCTTGGCGATGTCTGCTTCAGGATTTCATTTCTAACGATTTATTATGAAATAAAACGCACTGTTGTCCTTCTTTTGAGTTCATGGAGAAATAACCTGGTGTGTGAAAAACTTTGCTACTCCATTGAGATTACTTTATCCACAGTTTATTATAATTTAATACATTTTCTTACCGTTGTGAGTTTATCTTTCAGAAATGTATTTTTCCGTTGTTTTATTTCGCGCTTAGGGTGTAAAAACTTTTACGTTTAGAATTGTGGTTGAGATGAATTGGAATTTTTGTGAGTTTTCCAGTTGTGTAGACGTAAGTTTATCCTCCATTTGTTTCAATTTTTGTGAGTTTTCAGTTATGTAGACGTAAGTTTATCCTCCATTTGTTACCTTGACAAGAGAAAGTATATTTGTATGCGCGCAACGTTTTTTCTGGATCGTCGATTCTTATCTTTTGCTGCAACCGTGTTAGCTGTTATAATGCATGTATTTGTTTCAGATTCTGATGCAAGCAGCGTGACAAATTATGTATAAATAGCATGAATTAACCAAGCTTGGCAACTCTCGGTAGTCCCTTACGCAGCTGGAATCTATACATAGTTCCTAATTTTTAACTGCTGCCGCGCGGTAAAAAATACCTCACATTATGGTCCACGGGCTGTATTCAAATTTCGACTTGAAGTGCTGCCTTGCGGAGCTGTACAGCAGTTCAGAGCATCATGGAATATCTGCAGCTGGCGCAGGGCAGTGTGCGCTCCGAACAACGGTTTATTTTTTGTCGCCACGCTTCAATTGCAGTAGACTTGTGCCTAACTCTACCCTACTTGTTGCGTGTCTGTTTACATTTTTTGGTGTCGCCACACTTAAATTGCAGTAGACTTGTGCCCAACTCTACCTCACTCTACCTTACTGTCTACATTTTTTGGTGTCGCCACGCCTCAATTGCGGAAGACTTGTGCCTAACTCTACCCCACTCGTTGCGTGTCTGTTTACATCGGAAGGTCTATTTACAGTCATTTATTTTTCTGGTTGGGATAGTATGGGATGTTGGAGTAAGCTTAAACCTATTTCACTTTTTCGCCTCTGGTTTCTGTAAAATGAATACTTCTGAAACCCGTTGATCCTTGAAACATATTTTACACAGAAAAGGTCTTCTGTATCTGGGCATATGTGATGTCAAAACAGCTGCTAAGTGCACCAGTGGATTTATAATAGTATACGTGTTTTATGAGTGATGAGTTCTAGTCTTAGGTTCCAGTCTCATACTTGTTAACTTCCTTGTAATTAATGTCCGTGCATTGTTGTTACGATTTAAGTTCGTCGTTCACACACGCTCAAGCTAACAAGTCTTCGCTAAAGACAATTCGTATACTGTTACCTGTTTCAACGACAAAGCATGTCAGAGACCCCACTGCGCATGTGTTGTGTAGAGCCTGTGTGGCGTGGTCTCATTGCCGATCCTGGAATAGCTGCCTTGCAACCGTTCGATGTTGTGCAGCAGCTTTCAACTAAGGTCCCGGTGAGTCATTCTGCTCCATCGTTTCTTCTGCCTCTGCTCTACTTCATCTTTCGAGCAAACCCAGAACTATGGGCTCTATTTCATGGAAATGGCTGGTGATTGTGTTACGACAATGACATGGAACTTGGCCTCATGTAGAAGCGATCGAGGTCGAACCGTTTATGCCCTCCAAGATGAGGTAATCTTCAGTCCGTAATAATTTTACCATTCCGGGGGTGATGGGAGAAGCAAGTCTGACTTCAAGTATCGCTCTGCCATAGTTTCACTCGGGCGCTAAATATTTTTCCAGCCTACCTCGTGCGTATAGACTGCCGTGCACCTTGTGGAGGTTGTATGTGCGTTGAAAGCTAATGTGATCTTCGTAGACAATCTGTATTTTTATGTGTGCTTATTACAATACACGTATGAGTCCTCACGCGATTCTGTGTTAGCTGAGTTATTCATTAATGCGCTTAAAAGTTCCATTGGATTTAAGATAGGAGTTATTATGTTTAAAGCTGCGCGGTGAGAGCCGAATTCCTGCACCTGGGCTAGGAGGGCGAATGTAGTTAGGTTTCCCGCAGTTGAGGTTGCTCACATGCAACACGGCGTGGAGGCGGCGCATAAGGACGATTGAGGCGGGAGGGGGAAGGGGCGGAGAGGGGGGAGGTTGTGCACTGCTCGGGGCTGAAGTGACAGGTCTGAAGCAGCCAGCCGATTGCCTTCTATCTTTCATGATGAGCTCCATCGTGCTGTTGGTTTTGTTGAGCGGCTAGCCTTCGCTCGCATGGTAAAGGGTCAGCTCATCCTGCAAAATTTGACGGTCACAGGAGGCTGTTATATCTTGCTTGCTGTGTTGAGTTCTGACTAGAGTTGGCTGTCGTGGCCCTAAACTCCGCGTGCGTATGAGTTGGTCCTGAGTTTGGAGTAGCTGGCAAAATTGTAACTGTAATCTATGCGTTTTCCTGAGAGCTTGTATCTAGGTGATTGGAGATATTTAGTGTATGACGTGGCTGTGTTGTGCAATGCTAGTTTTGTGTTTTTCCAATTCAGATGTTCCGTTATTAAGTCATTTTCTTATTTCAAATTTGGGCTAGGAGTAGTATCTTCAGTGAGCTACTGCTTAAAACCGAATCGTTACACACATAGAGTCGTAACTTTTGTAGAATGCGTGATGGATTTTTGACCATGTAATTCCCAGACAATATTGTCAGCCTTCGTTGAAAATATTTGTCAGAAGAGCGTCAAACATATTTTCCAATGCACAAACAATAGGTAGCATAATATTTTACACTTATAATACAATGACTTTTATTTTGTGGGTTAAAGTTCACATGGACGACCGGAACTTACGCTTCTACTTGGTTCATTCTTTTGTACGAGAATATGTTTGCAATGTTCTGGATTTGTGTACGTAATATTCGTTGTATATTATATGAGCAAATATTTTCTTTCGTTTATTTATCAGAGATTAACTGTCAGAGATGATATCCTTGAATTTCATCAAGATTCAAGTGCCGTCTTTGGTAAACGATTCATCAATTGAAAAGTGTCTAACTACTGGTTATTTCTAGGCTTCTCTCCTCACAATATATGGACGACAGACACCAGCGGGTCAAGGATGTCTTCACGGGCTGTGGGTTGATTGCTATACTGAGGGCCTGGCTGATACTTCATAGAACGCTCGACCTTCGCGTCTTGATGATTCCTGCTCCCATCACTTGTGCGCAGACTATGTTTACGACATCTTTATTGTATTTACATAAAGAAAATTATTTATTGTAGCATTCTCTCAATCGTTGCTGGATCAGAACGTATCTCGTTGCCCAACGTGAGAGACTTGGGACGTTAATTTCCCCTCCGATGAGAAGCGAAGCGTTGCTGCTACTATAGAATATCTCACTGAATTTGATGTTCATGTAGTGCGAACATGAGCAGCAATTTACGGCATCATTTTCTAACGTTGTTTAGATAGAACCTTATGAGACTGATGGCTATTTTTTAAATGACCATTATCGTGCCATATATTTGTGCATCGATATACCTTTCATCATAACCGATATATGGTAAGAAAATATGTTCTTTAAGGCTTACCATGTGAAATTAATGAGTAATGTTGCTCCAGTTTTTCTTATAATAACAATTGATAGCAGTTATTTATTGTCCATATTCTTACTGCATTATTTACCAATAATTCTTCATTTAGAGTGAGGCGACTCTATACTAATAAAACGGAGAAGTTTCATTATTTGTTAGACTGCACGACACGAGCAGAACCACGAGTATTATAATTATGTTATTCTACTGTGACTTCCGTTTTCTCTTAAACTTGGAGAAGTTGCGTCGTTAGCTTTTTGAATAAAAGTAATTCGATTTAGGCTTTGCCAGTTTTCTCCCAACTGAATCGAACTTAATGCTATAAATAGGGACTTCTGCGATAATTATTATCGAAGCGATTAAAAATATTTGATCAGCTCATTGTAGCATATATCATTGTTAAATATCTATATGCCAATAAGAATCACAGGACGCTAGGTCTTCAGATAAAAACTTTGGTAAGCAGACTCTAAACTAGTCGACTGACTCTAATTGAAATTTTACGACAGCTTTCTTTTTAAATCCCCGTTAGTGATCTGGCTCAATTGAGTGATCTGCATTTTTCTAACACGTTGAAGTGTCGTTCTTTCTGTAAAATGGCCTTGTTAACTAATTCAACTTCCCTCAATATTAAGCTCATAATTGAAATTTCAATTACGATAATAAGCTCATAATTAAGATTCCAATTACTCAGAAATGGAAGATCCAAGTAAAGCGTGGCTGGGAGATGATCCTTCGCAGTGGGCGCTGGAGGTCGCGTGTAGGGATGCTGTGTTTCGTGGCCCCTGAAAGATGCTCCGGCCAACCGTGCAGTTCGGTTTGTGCAGCGTCATTCTTTGTTGACCTGAGCAGACTATAGCTCCCTTTTACGGAGCTGCGGTGCCGCTGTTGCAGTGTGGAATGGAGCTATTTTCAAGAGTTCCCAGATGGAGGCGTACACTTCGGACTACTTTGCACATGGACAAGGATAGAAAATTAATATAGATGTTAGGGGATTTCGAACGAATGGAGCTTAGCTTTTTTAGATTTTTGACGAGTTTAATTCGTAACCTGAGTGTTCTGCTGTTAATGCGCGTCGAAAAGAAGTCAGAGGCAGTTGCTGTAGTTCAATTAGCCCACGAGTCCCGACACGCGAGTTGCTGGGTGTCAAAGCGCTCTTGACATGGTCGCCCCCTAGCGTCGGACTAGTACATCTCATTACACAATTGTTATTTGCTAGCAGCGGATACTTTTCATTACTATAAATACTTTTTCATGACGAAATTTGTTAGCGGTATGATGGAAAATATTACTAACTCGACTTTTTCCTGATTATATTACTTCTTTAGCAATATCTTTCTGGCGTAAAAATGAAATCATGTTAAATTAGTAACGCAACTTTAGCCTTCCGTTGTACTTGGCTCAACTGTTGGAGGAAATGTACCACTTTATTGACAGAGTGTTTTGTGCTTCTCGCACTTGTTACAACTCGATGTCTTCGTGGCCGTAAACCCACTTTCTTGGGTTTAGAGGGGAATGTATGTCAGGGCCGCAGTGATGGTCAAGTAGAGCTTCGTGTTGAACTCAGATTCGGATTTGTTCTGTGATGTTTGCATTATAATTCATCGTCTTTATGTATATTCCGTCAAAAAACTATCGCTAATCTAAAGCCGATTTAGTTGGATTTATGAGTGGTTAATGACACGAGTTCAATACCACGAGTTTGTGACCTTTGTTATCCGTATATTTTCAGATTATTGTTAAGTTTAACAGAAATTTAGTGCTCATCGAATCATATATGTGTAAAAACAAACCGTAAAAGCTGCTCGCTTTATCTCGTTTGTCGCATACGTGACACTCGTTCTCACACATGATTTCAACAATTTATAGGCATCAGGCTCGATGCCCTATGCCCTAAGTTCATTTTTATTATGATAAGGCCTCTTGGACCACCTCGAGTTTCTGCTGATGAAAAGTGTCGTTACAGTGTGCATGTTTCGGGGACTTCGCGCTCCTCTGCTGGTGCGCTCAATTTATTGGAGTTTTCATTCGATTTCAGGATTACTGCTGGCGGTAGTTATTTGAATTAAATCCTTCAAGAGGCATAGGACAGGCAATTCGGTTAGGTAAGTCAGGTTCGTTTATTCTATGCCATGGGGACTGGCATCCCTAGGGGATACTGTCAAGTTACCTCAGCTTTAGCTAGGCCTTCAGGTCTTGTATGTTTCGTACCCACATTGCTTCTTTCCATTTTCATGCCTGCTTCATTGATGATTCTTTATCTTAACTAGCTGTTTCTATGCGTAGGGGCTCTAGTGTGGGAACACATCTCGTGCATGGTTTCTCCGTTCTCCAAAGTCCTTACTGAATGGTTCTTTCTCTTTTGGTGCGATATTGTCTGAGTTACTAAAGCGCTGTTATGCCTACTACTCATACTATTCGAATTAAAATACCTATACAGTTTTAATTTCGTTATAACTGTTATGATAGTTTTTTGACTCAATCTCTTGTGCATACATTATTAATCAATTTATAAAAGTAAATATTTTCATTTTTTGATAGTAAAGACCATTAAACATCTACAAGAAATATATAAAAGTGCTTCAAAAACGACTTTCGGGTACCTTTTCTCTTTAGATGAGCGTGTCACGCGCCGAAATTAATTGGCACCTCACTCGAGCACCCTCAGTAAAGAAGATGAGTTTTTAACAGGAACTGCAGTTGTCTTGTCGTGCCCAGTGAGTCGCGTGATCAATACCCAGCTGCAGCGGCTGCGTCTATGAGGGAGGGCATTGGCCCGCGCGTCCTGCAGTCTGCTCGCTCTCTTCATGTCTCTTTGAAATATTACCTCAGCCGTCCTCATCCCAATTGAGCCGAGCGCTGTGTTCAGTGCCCGTGCCCTCGCACCGCTTCTCTCTTGAAGTAACTGAACTTCTCCAGCGCCCTGATCCTGATGCTGCCCGCTCGCTTGGCACAAACTTCACTTCGCCATGTCAAGGACGCAAGTCATGGTGTTGCAAGTGTAAGGACGCGATGCTATGCGCTTTACTTGGAACAGTTTTACTACAATAACAAGGTATAAGAGCTATTCTCTTCCAATAGCTCTTATAAATCGTAATTATAGTTCAACGTCTCGCTGAAATGTATTGGCTGAAGATTAATTTTCTTACGGTGTTGAAATCGTAATTATAGTTAAACGTCTCGCTGAAATGTATTGGCTGAAGATTAATTTTCTTACGGTGTTGAAGTCACGCTTGTTCCGTTTCGTCAATACATACTGCTGTGGAATTGTTTACCCTTCAGGGAATGTTATCTGCGTAAAAGCTGCATTTTATTGTACTGAGTGACCCGTCTGTATGTCAGGTATGACGTGTGGTGGTAATTGTTGTATTTTATATTGAAGGTCGTTCGTTTTGGGAGTTTTGCTCAATAGTGACTCTCATCAAGCGATTTTTTTTGTTTATTTCGCATTCTGTTGATAGGTCGCTCATTCCTCGTTTGAATGTTTATCACTCTTTTCGTTGTCTTTCTCCTACTGCACTTGCAATCTTTTTTTTTCTGCGACTGAGCGCTCGTGCCGACAGATGCACATGTTAGGTTCTGTAACAACGCACGTGTTCATGCAAGAAAACATCTAGTTGACAGGGTACGAGGTCGTAATTCATTGGTTGCATCATATATACAAGCATCGTTGTGCTAGTTAGCGACTGCTCTTGTGCTTTGCTACTTTTTGAGCGCGCGGTGCTTGATTGACTAATAATTATAGTTGAATTTTTCGTGCTTTCATCAATAATTCTCAGACGGGAATTATTGTTCAACGTATCTTGTGAACTTGGCACGGCACTCCTTGAGAAATAAATAGGATTCCTGCTCTCTTCGTTAGGATCACGTTGAGTAGTACCTCGTGCGTGCTCCCTTCATCCTTGTTCCTTATGGAAATGACACTCCTCAGTGGTAACTCGAGATTCTCTCACTGGGGTTAGATACGAAGTTCGATTCGGATGTTGGTGTAACGATTTATGTTTCCTCTTTCTCGTTCTCTGTCGCTATCATTGTGTAGTAGAGTTCTTGCGCGGGTGCCTTTCTTGCGTTACTTCCTTTTTCTCTTTTTATCTTTTCGTATCACTTGGTGCAATGACTGCCTCTTTCTGCTGTCTGTAGCATTAGATGTGTGTGGGGCCATTTGACGTAATATGTTGAATTTCACTTTAACAATCTCTTGAATTGATTTGAATTAAGGGCTACATTCTAAACATAATAACCTTGATGGTGGTTTTGTAACATTGTTGATATTGCAGATAATTTTTGTCGAATAGTTATGAAGCACGATATGATATGTATGTTATCTCAAACAAATTCGAGCCGAACTGTCTTGTGATCAAATGTATTTCGTTTGTAGAATTACAGCGACGCTGGCCTGTAGTTAGAATGAGAACGATTCTTTCAGCAGCTCGAGTGTAGATAAAAAACTCGTCTTCCGGCAAACAGTTATTTATTGGTCTGACCCGCACCTCTTCGTGTTCTAAGTCTTTCCCCTCGCTGGCTCAGAACCTTAATTGTTACTTTCGTATGAATTGGTGCAGATTTGCTTTGAAAGCCATGTCTGGGAAGATTTTTTCATTCTTTCAAAATTCACGTTCATAATTAGGGTTAGACATTTTCTACTCATAAAAAAGAGATACTGAGGAAAGGCAAAGTGAAATTAGTACGCTAGGAATGCTATTTCTGAATATCTCAGTCGATGCACTGCATGTTGTTGTTCAATATGCACAGCTATGATTTTAGTTTTGTCAATATGCATGAAAATTCTGTGGTTGAATGCTACTTGATTGCTAGGGAGATCTTTGTATTTTTTGCTGAAAAGCTCTTGCTCTCCTCTTGGGGTTTCATTTTTTATCAACTTTTTTACTGGATTATATCCTAACTCCTTTGACTGCAAAACAAGAACTAATGCCCATTATTTTATTGGAACTTTGCTATCGTAATGTTCTTGTATTATATTTATTACTTGTGCTATATTGAAAAAAAGTGAATTTGAAAGTTCATTGACCTTGCCAATAAAAACTAGATAGTGGTATTAAAATTGATTTTTTTGTTTATATAAAAAGAAAAAGGAAATTATGGGTTTCCCCCAGTAACAGGACAAAAGTGAAATTTTGTTCCATACTGTGATGGAAGTTGAAGCTTGAACCTATCTCGATATGTACTGCAGCGTCGGTAGTGCGGAACGTATAGGCGATCTCTGTGGTGTCACATTGGCTTGCAGTAGATTATAATGCATATTGGTGACTAGCGTGATCTAATGGCTTTATTAAATTCTGCCAAATTCTAGTTGTAATTGTCGACCTTGTTGTGAGTCAAGGTGCATTTTCATTTAAAAGATATTGGATAATTGTCTCGTTCGATTTTTAGAAGAAAGAGAATAGGGTTATTCAATTTTTTAATCTAAAGATGAAGTGTTGCCGTTTTAGTGCTCTGTCGCTTGTTATGTAAATTTCGTTGAGGTATACCTTTGCGATATGCTACTCCTTTGTGAAGGCAACCTTTTTGCACATGTGTATTTTTTTTGCCTTCACGTGACTCAACCACACGTGTTCGTAATCTCTGTTGCTTTGTTCAATAGCAAAGAATACCCTTATCAGTATCATCGATACTACATCCGACTTTAACTGCTTCAGTCTGAATTCGACGTTAAAAACTCTGAGAGCCTAATGAACATTGTAATTTACAATACTGGTTTAGGATCTGGCAGTTTATACCAATGAAATGGAGCACCCCTGCTACAGTCGGAATTAATATTGAATGAAATGTACTCCGTATCGAGGAACATGCGGAGAACGCGGAGCTGTGCTCCTGGTGATGACGAAACCGTCATTCTCTGTTCTCTGAATTGCTCATTAGTTCCCTGCAGAGCAGCCTTCATGACGCTCTTTTCGCAGCAAGTAATCACGTCGCTGACAAGAGTTCAACAAAATTGATATGGTGCCTTTGTGGGGTGCAACCTGAGCTTAGTGAGCGCGGTCAACTTACAAATGTCTCTCGAGTGGAACGAGAGAAGCTTGTATGACCGCAGTCGACTGTTATGTTCTTCATGTGATGACCGAGGCGTTCTGGGTTTATGGTTATTGCTAAACGAAAAATGGTTGTAATTCATGTTAACACAGAAAATCTTTGTTTGCGTAGCTCGTAAGTTCACTGTAAAGGAACGTGACGCATCAAATCGATGTCACACACTCTTGAGGTGTCGCTTGTATCACAGGGTCTCCTTATTCGGTCGTGCAAAATTTGTTATTCAGCTGCTTTTATCGGAGGAATGACCTTTTGGGCTCTGATTTTACTCTATTTAAAAAGTCCTCGATTAACCACAAGAGCGCAAAGCATTGTATTCTCTAACAAATTAACACATTATCATATCACTACTGTATGGGTTATCATTTGCATTAATTTGTACGTCTGATTCAAATTTGTTCTGAATAATTCGAAACATGAAAAATTCATAAATTCGGAAACATATTACATGAAATTTTTTCTTTGAGAATTGCTAAGAATACTCCATTTTCTTGACCCTTGCGTATCCACTGGCGACAATCGAAGTTAAACTAATCGCATTCGTTACTTCATCTTTGATGGTTGACATCACTGATGTTAACGAAGTCTTTCCAAACCCACGGTTGTACTGGCTTTCAAAAGACGCTGTAAAATTCTGACAGTGGGAAGACCAAGTTTATCAGATGAAAACCCTTGGAACTGGGAATGGTCAGTCCATCGTGGACCTGAAACCTAAATTTATTTCTTTACGATCCTCTCAAACGGTTCCTGGTCGGTGAAAAACTTGTTATGCACCCCAGGCATGCGTTCATACTTGTCTGGGTAGTTCGGTTTCGAAGGTTCTTTACAGAGCGAGTGAAATTCATTTGTGGTCTGTATCGTTTGCAAAGTTTTAACATACGTTTATTTTGAGTTTCTGAAGCGCTGCTTTCATTACTACTACTACAACTTAACTGATCATTTAATTGGAAATACAACACTTCTGACATGGGAGTGGTGGAGGCAATAATAGTTACAGAAGACTAAAACCCACTGTTTTGTGTAATTATTCAGCCAACCGGCTTGAAACAACAATTTATTATGTGAAAAAAAAGACGAAGCGACGAACTCTAAATCTAGTATACTACTAAAACTCTGATCGTCTTGTTTGCTTGCTTGAAACCGTGTACAGAAGAAGAGAAAATATACACTTATGTCATGTAAAAGAAAGGAATTTTAGTCAGGCAAGTTATTAAAGTGGATACGGGAATGAAAAAGAGGGCAAAATCGTTTCTCTGTCCGCTCTCAGATATTTTAAATTTATACTCATCGTTTAATCCTGCATTGTGGATACCGACTCAACTGCTTAGGATATATTTCTGGATACGGTTTGAATTTGATAAATTTTATTTGACCCAATGGGTCACGGGTTGTCTAGTACACTGTAGAAGCGCCAGAGTACGTCGGGGGTAGCATCCATCTATGACATGGGGCCGCGCGTGGCCAGGCATCGGAGGTCTCTCCTCTGACCACACATCTGAAATTTGACACTACTGACGAACTCTGTAATACGTACAAAACTCTGATCTTGTAGAATCAACTCGAGTTATAGCTCGGTATTCATTATGGAGGAAACCGACGCTGCATGAAGTTAATCTTGGAGAAATACACAATCCAGAGTAAAAACCCTAAATCATTTTGTATACAAAGGCGTCTCACTGTCAGAATCACGTAAAATGTGGCAACGGGAATTAAACTCCCGTTATAATATCGATAACAATATAGGTTGGGAAAAGTAACGAGTAGTCACGCTTGTTTGCTTGTAAGGAGCTGGACAAACTGACTTATAAGGGCAGAGCAAATTCTCACAACTTGTGCATCAAGTCAGGGAAGTACCATGTATCATGAATTGTTACAAAACGTACACAGCTCTTTCCATTGCTAGCAGGGATAAAACAGCCACGATGGAGTTCATTAATGCATAACTCGTAATTACGTCGTCCTCCTTGAATGATTTTCCGTATATATTTTTCATTTTAAATTTCGTTTACTTAAGTAAACTTTCCCCTGATTTTTTTTGTATTACCGTTTGGTGTGTAGTGGTTATATGTGAAAAATATTTTCGATTTTGATTTTATAACTTATATTTTCGAATCATCCTGGACTATTATTAAGTACTTGATTCTTTCCTTCATAGATATTATAATGAAACTGGTTCAGTTTCTGTAAATCTGTGGCCTAATGAACAGAGCAATAGAACAATGGCTCGAACTCGGTGCTTTTGGAATCGCCGCTCGCGGTAAAGATCATCTGTGAGTGTTGACCTCGACTCCCGATCGTTCATTCTGCGTGATCTTTGCAATTTTATTTTATTGATGGACGATATCTATTGAAATGCTGTATGAAATGTGTCAATTTTGGTGTAAATTGTGTAGTTTTGTTGCACATGACAGGTGGTTTTACGACAGACTTGCTGTAGAAATCTCGTCGTGAAATGAATTTAGACAAGTCACAGTATTAGACAAGTTCAGAAATGGAGGGAGTTAGAAAGTGTGATAAGATTCTTGTTGTCCAGTAAAAGTTTCTTTCTGAGGATGATAAACCGTAGCACATTTCGATTTCATTGTGAAACGAACGAGGAAACGCGCAAAGCCAAGAGGCTTAACACTTGTATTTCTGCCGTGGCGGCGGCGGCGGCGATGGCGTTTTATGCGGCTCTCGCAGCGAAGGTGTAGCGTATGTGGGTCAGGGAGCTGCAAAGGTCGGTCATTGTCTTCCCGCACGCGTGCGCGCGCTACTTTCCTTCTCCACTATTGCTGAGGTGTCGGCCTCCCGCTTGCTGCTATGTTAGGCTTCGCTAATCGTGGTCCTCTTTTGCTGTCTTAAAATGCTCTCAAGTTTCACTCTGGAACTTCGCTCCGTTGTTCACGTTTTTCTTCATTGATTATAATTATCGGCGGGATTATTTTTCTCTGTAGTTGCATTAGTTTTCGTTCTATTTGTCTCATTCTCATGTTTTCCGACTGAAATATTTTGCTTGATGTTTGATTATCATTGCAAACTAATTATCTAATCTGGAGGGATTAAGTTTTCACTAGAAATGTATTTTTCAAGTTTTTAAAATAAATTCATTTGATTGATGCTACTTCTATAATAGGGTTCGCGATGACGTATTACGTTATTAGCCCAGTGAAGGCTCCGGTTGAGGCGGTCGTAAAGAAAGGGAGGTAGACAGAACTGTGCGGTTGAGTTTCACTTTCTCATTTGGAGCTGAGGTGCAGTTGCCGTTGAGCTGCACCGGGAGGAATATTATGTTTAGGTTCATGTCGTGATTCCAAAGTGTCATTTGTTGAAGCTAGTACTTGGTATCCTTTGGATTGCAGTTACGCGATATGGTGCTGAAACTATTCTTGAAGACAATTGATCTAAAGGTAAAACCTTACGCAAAATTATTTCCTCAGTCAAATTATTTTTTGGCATATCTAGGCTGCCATTGTGAGCCATGAACGAGGTATGAGTGTGGTGAGGAGGAACTGAGGACACTCTATTATACTTTTCTAACTTTAATACACAGTCTACAGCCAATCCATGCTGCACTCGTTATATTATGTGCGTGATAGCTTTGAACTACCAATCGTTTCTTGCACAAGTTCCTTTATTGAATGTTCTAGAAAATTTCCACATCGTCTGTTTTTTTTCGAGGACGCGTGTCAATCGCTGTCTAATTTCTTCAACTTGTGCTGTATTTCCATTAAGCTTAAAAGTGACCAACTAGAACTCACTGCAGTCCAGTTTTCTAAATGCTTGCACAATGACGGAGTTCTAGTGAGAGAAGAGCGACAATCCCCGTTCCTATTGTTCAGTTGAATTTTTTAGACGGTTTTCGTTAAATGTGAGAAATCGGGGTCATTGACTTCTGTGTTCGCTTCCAGTCCTCACTTCTGGTCGCTGTAAAAGCGCCTATGCAGCTCTTGTGATCGGTCCAGTTCCTTTCAGTGGCGCTCAAACTAAACGTGAATTTCCATCTATCGTGTTTAACTTATTGTCTGTGTAATTGAATAGAGTGAAGACTAGGTTAAATTCATCATGTTACTCTCAGGTAAGTATTTAAAATCAATTTGTTTCGTTCGGTTCCGTTGGAGAAGTAACCTTAGTTAATTGCTTTGCCATGATGAATATATGCAGGTTTCCGGAACAGTTTATTGATGAATTACACCCATTTATTTTTTGGTACGTACAGAGTTTTTTTGTGCTGATGCCGTCTACTCTTTTCGTTTTCATTGCTGCGAAGTAGTGCGTATTACGTGTCCCGGCTGCCTTATTCAGTCCATTGAAAGTCCATTGATAATGCAGCTGACTAGTGAGAGTTCAGCGACCAAAAAATGGGGTTTCCGGTTTTGCCCTGCATTTGTTACCGCAACGCATGAGGTGACGCGCACACTACGACCTCAACGTTCTACTTGATGCTTCCCTCCAGGCTAGTGTTGAGTTTCTATCTGTACGCTTGACTAAGCGTACTATATGTAGAAGTAATGGCTGTCGTTGTGAGCCATGAACGAGGTAGAAGTGGCGAGTAGAAACTGGGGACACTTAGGACACAAAAATAAATAAATAATGAAGCATGAAATAAATGAGACAGGATGTGGTATTGCTCTGGAACATTTTCCGCTAATCATGGCGTGTTATGTAATGAAATATAACGAGTGTATAAAATTTTTGTTGACTCTAAACCACATTTTATGATTCAATGAAATGTATCTGTTCAGTTGCGTGCTTGTCTTTTACCGGTGTATTCAAGTTAAAGTAAACACCAATATACGATTCTAGTCACTTAATGAATGAAATTATTAGCCCCCACAAACTTTCGCTCTTTCTATCATCCTTTAAGGCATGCTCATAGTAAACGGTCCGCGCTTCCTTTCTCTGACGTATAAGGAGGCTTGTATTTGTGATGTTCTGATGAGCCAATATTACTTGGCGAGTGCCAAAAATAGCGTCATTAGAGCAGAGTTGCGTGACTGCGGCGGAGTTGCGCAGGTCTGCAGTAGTGACAGTGCTTGGGCGAGGCTCTCGCTGGCTGGTGGAAAAAGAGAGGAAGCTGTCATTGGATCGCGTGAAATTCATTGTTCACGTAATTCAATTAAAGTCGTTCGATTTTTGTGTAATGATTCTTTTAAGAGTTACTGGTGTCTCAGTTGCCTACAATGTTTTGGGTTTCTGTGTAAGCAAAACTTTAGGTGATTGTTGTGCAAATTAACGAGTAATTATTTTTTTGCACAATATAACGAGCTGAAGTGGTAGAAATCTAACCACTAAAGAGTCGTATCTGTTGATGGCCCTGGCTGTATCATGTGTGCCTGGCATCGTTGGTGAGGCGGCTTTCACGTACTTCTTTAACAGCTGACGTCGTGCATAAAATTGTATTTCAGTGTGACTTGCTTTAAACATAAGACGAGTAATGGTGAATCATCCTTTCGATTAGTCAGTTGAATTTTGAATTAGGTAGTTTTAGCTTTTTTAAATGTTTTGATTCTTTTGGCGTTGTAGCTGTACAAGAAAATAAATTTATAATGGGCCGAATTATTGATATGACTGAGTATGTGTTCAGCTTCTTTGTGTTAATTTTATGAGTAAAATTTTTGGAATTCTTCATGTTAACTGTGTTTGCTACCAGTAACCCATCTTTGTGTCAGTGGCCAGGTACACACGTCCTAGTGCGAGTGTGCCGCCAGTAATACGTCTTCGCTAAATGATCGTGTATACAGTACGAGGTGGGATTTTTTAGCCTCTTCTTAACTGCGTTGTAATTCAATCTTCTAGCTTAGAGCTTAGCTGCAAATCTTCAGCATTTTTTCTGAGCCAATTTACTTTTCGCTAAGTTATGCCTGCGTGATTCATTTGAAAATAACAATTCCTTTCTCTTTTTGCTCAATTTTGAGCAAGTCAGTTGGTAATCGTGCTTTAAAGTTGTACAGTACATTTATATGATAAATAAGTGTATTATGAACATTTTACCTAACGCTTATCTGTGCTTCTTATCGGCTGTTGCTGTTCTCGCGTTGTACTGTCGAACTGAACACTCGCGTGAACATCTCAAGCACGCTGTTGAGTTAGTGCGTTAATAACTACTTCGACAGCCAGTTGATGCAATATAATTTTCTGCAATAGGATCTGTGTCAACGCTAGGCCGTTGGTGAAGTGATGTGTGGGAGCTTAAACAATTGCGTCAACGTTCCAGTGTGGTAAGGCATTCCTGCTCTTTTCTTCACCTATTGTTTGCGAATTTTTTGTCGACGTAAGATTAATTAATAACAGCAGCATAATTTCTAGGGAACGTTATGAATATCCTAAATAGCTTACATCCTATGATTATTGCTTTACGCAATGATCATAGATGCATGGCTGACTGCTGATTTAAACCGTTATAAACTTCTACAAGTGTGACTTGGAGTTCTAAACTGACATCCTAATTGCTTATCGTGAGGTCTCGCGTATTATGCGGCCTATGACGAAGTGGCCTTTTGTAATAAGCATGTACATATATGTTGCATGCTAGTCTCAGCACTGCTTGAGGAAAATCATGATGGACTCGGGACGAACTATTCGTTCTGAATGTATGTTACTGTAACATATCATGTTGCATCATCAGGCGATAATTCTCTGAAGTCTTTTTTTGCGTAAGGACGAACCTTGGCGGCGCGTTCTAGGTCTTTTTGATGCCTGTTTTTCTTGATTGGGTAAGTATTTCGTTGGACTCGCTTTGGTCTCATAGAGGATAAGTACCGTTTCCTTGGGATTGAGGAACGAAGTTTTCTCACCTCGTTTCCCAACGGTTACAGAAGATAGTGTTGTTTCACACACAGCATTAATTACTTAGGAAAATATAAGTTAAACTGTTTGAAACTTTTTTGCGCATGCATAAAATATGCAAATGTGCTTCACATCCGAGATTTTGGTGAAGAATAAATTTATAAAATAATACTGGTGATCCGATACCGGCGTGGAGGTGTTTTGGCGGCGTTCAGCTGTTGTCTTGTACAGACGAGTGTGCCTAAAATCGTCATCAAAGTCTTTTTCCTCAGTTTAATAACGTGGGTCTAATTGACCGAAGAACCACTAACGTCGAAATTACGGTGTTTATATATGTAAATTAAGTATTTATAAGCTAAGGGCATTTCTATTGAAGGGTTTAAATACATGTCGTTACTTATTTTCTTATTTTTGACAAACTAGTTTCGTGTTCGCGTTATTCTTGGGAAAAAATTTACCCTGGGGAAGTGAAAATGATTCTTCTGCGTTGGTAGGTTCTGTACCTGATAAATATGAGCTCTCGTATTGTTTTCGCGCTACTATGCGCGGGTATCATAGAAGCAACTATTGAAATTCTGCGCTGCAGTCGGCCTGAGTCTTGTAGCTATGCGAGCTTGCTTGTCAATTTGGAGAAGTCGACTGTGTACTTGGTGCTGATACGGACAATCTTCGAATGATATAGTGCATTATTGTTATTGCCTCAACAGTTCAGCGATAACGTGTTCTTTTTGAGTGTTCCAAGCACTCTTTCGTGCTCATTCTGCTGCTGTATCATATCCGCATTCCTCCTTATTCTGAACTCAATTCTATAATTAACCGTATGCTGGCCTGGGATTCCTAATTACGCCTTTAATGTCAATCGTTGCTACTTCACATTTTTTTAGGACTAATTCCAATAAGCTGTTTTCGTGTACACACCTGCTTTTTATTCGTTACACCATACCTCCTTTATTTCGTTACCCAACATTCTGAAAATATTACCTCCTCGTATTGTTTTACAATTTTATCGGAGAATTTCTTGCTGTAGTAGTTCTTGATATTGCTACAGCACGACGACGGTAAGTACGGAGCCGAGCTCACGGCGCGACTCGCGTTCTACGCTCTTCATTGATCATCAGGCCTCCCGATTTGCTATTCCGGTCAGGTGTGCTTATGTGTGTACATATCTGCTCGTTTCCGATTGTTCCTTGTTTACAGTGTTTGGTATTCAACTGTGTGCCGGATGTGTTACTTAATGCATGTTACAGGGTACAACCTGCTTTGCTTATCAGTAGAGAGTTCGTTACCACTCTGGTCTGCTGCCCTCAAGAGCGGGTCATGACTGGAAGGTGGCTGACTGCTCCTTGACTTTCCCTAGACATTTTTTGGCGAAGTTCAAATTCGACAGAGCCATTTATGTGTGCTGCATCGGACACTTTCATTTTATTCTGAGAGATACAAATGACGATTTCGATTCTGCTCAGTCCAACTTTGTTGCTGGAGCTCTTGTTAATATATATAATTTTAGGCATCCAAATGTGTGCATCAATTTTCATTTTCAATTTTCGATTTGGTGGAGAAAAAGCTTGGCTGGTTAGCTGCTGTTTTTTACTTGGTACATCATTGCAATAGCTAGGGTTTTTCAAATTGCATGCCTTAAATGATTGAATAAGTTTTAGATTTGTATATTTGGATGTACGAGTCGTTTGAATATTAACGGCAGAGCTTTTACGTGCTGGAAATACTATCGACTGTTGCTGTGCTATTTGTTGAAATGTCTAGCATATATAAGAACTTGCACATTTATGGTAGTTATCATGGCAAAACCTTGGCTTAGCCAATTCTTTAAGTATTCGAATATGTTTTGTTATTGTAAGGGTTCTGTAGAATGCAATAATAATACTGGTTACGGGTACGAAAGCTTCCTTTTATCGTCATTGATACTGGCATAAGATAACAGAAATTATTAACTATTAGTGAAATACGTATGCATTACGAGGTTTTATAAACTCAGCAACAAATTAAAACACTCGTTGATGTGTGTTGATCAATGTTACTTGAGAATTAAAATTCAGTTCTGTTGACAACGTTTATTCTTGATACGTGTTTATCTAACTCCTCAGGAGGCATAGGATACTCATAGGCAATATTGTTAGGTTAGCTAGGTTTGTTATCATTTGCTATGGAGACCGACGTCCCCAGGGGGGCACTGTTATGTTACCTCAGCTATAGATAGGCTTTCGAGACTTCTGTGTTCTGTGGCCATTTTGCTTCTTCTTTACTTTTTGTTCCTTCTTCGTTATATCTTTCTTCCTTTTTCGTTCCTTCTTCGCTATCTCATCTTTCCTTTTTTCATTCATTCTTCGCTATCTCTTCTTTCATTTTTCATATCTTCTTCTCTATCTCTTCTTCGTATTTTTTCCTCTTCCCTCTCAACTTACTGCTTCTATGTCAGGGTATCCTGTGTGGGAATACCCTGTACATACATACATACATACATACAGTAGATTCCCCGCTTTCCATGCTAAATAGTCCCTTCTCTTTCGGTGCGAGATAGTCTGAGTTACTGAAGCGCTGCTACCCTTGGCCACTAAAACTACTACTAATACCTATCTAAATTGCAGTTAAAGTAATGTATTCTGTAGTAAATAGTATGTGATGATCAATATGCAATTTATTACCTTAGTAGCCAGACTTGAGACGAGTCATACAGACAGAGCAATTTTTATATATAGACAAATGAATAATTTTCAAGTGTTACTTCTTCGGATAGTTATTGTGTGTAATTTTGACAGGAGTTAGAATTACGTTCATAATTTTCCATAGTTGAAAGAGCTTGTAATTATGACAATATATTAAAGTTTGCTTGTTAAACAGTGCCAGCGATTTTTTTGTTAGTTTCATGCTCTTAAATTCAAGCTAACGTGATTAGTATAAAAATCGATTGTAGTCCGTAAAAAGCAATTAGGGTTGCTTTTTTGTGACTATTTCTGTTGAGGACTCCGTGAATTTTCAAGACTTGAGAAAAAGAGAACAAGTTTTGTCGCGCTTTCTGGTATCTCGTTAACGCTTCCAGTTTGAAACTTAACATTCCTAGGAGCTGTTGCTACGTAGGCATGATGGTCGCTCTAGTCCTACGAATGACAATATAAACTGTGCAGATATCCACGAATAAGACGAGAACATCGTAAAAGTACAACGGCAAATATAAAAATTCGATTCAACTTACTGCTGGGTCCTGTTTTAGAAACAAAGATATTTTCACTTTCAGTAAATAAACACGAAACATAATTTTTACTGTCCTGTACCGCATCACCTCCGACTCAGATGGACAAACGTTTCCGCCCAGCTCTGTCTCACTGCAAATGCACCAATGCTTCAAGTCGCCGTTTACGTTAGCTTTTTCTAGTGTTCTGTTGGATCGTTTGCGTTCAAGTTTGCAACTCCGCTCCAGTTCAGTATAGATGAAGCCGGTCATCTAACAACGATCAGTGTATTGTTTAATCTAAAAAAAAATCTACAAGTTGGGTTCTCGGTCTCTGTCTACAAAAAATATGGGAGTCCCAACAAGGCGCTCTCACCAAGCCTGGCATCGGGCCCGGCAAGCAGTGGTAGAACTTCCCACTGCTTCCATCAGCGTAATCTCGGGGGCCGGAGGTCATAATGACGGAAGATAGGTCGAGTATAAAATTGCCTCTGTCAATTATCTAATTTGTTTTCATTCTTGTAAGACATTGGATGAGTATGCAATAATAAGTTTAATAAATTATTTAATTCTGTTTGTCAAATAATAATTACAAGTGTGAGGGTTTAGTTTTAAGGCCATGTTAAATTCAAACGTGAGTAGTGAGCCCACGGGGTGTGTACTCAGGCAATTGAATGAAGAGGATGGCCGTTGTTATTGCATACTCGTACACCAAT
>VOMN01073845.1:0-18980 GCA_014899125.1 Orchestia grillus | reverse complement strand
TGTTCCTCGATAACTGGATGACACTGGTATATTCAAAAGAATGTACCTCCACCGAAAATGAGGTGATTGTCTTAGGATGACTTATGACTTGGCCGCACGAGTTCTGTACAATTTTTGGTGCTGTAATCTCACGGTATCTCACCAAGGTGCGCTTCAGTGAATCGAGTTCAGATGATAATTACAGTGAACCTCGCACTCTAAATTGAACTAGTTTTCAAAATTGACATATTTTCTTCTACTAAGAACATTTTTGAAGAACGTCATTTCAAAGGCTTTGAACCCGGAATAACTCAATGAACAACTTTTCTGTACAAAATGCTGAATCACTCATTTCCTGAATTATGATTAATCCTTCAAAGAACATCAAAAAAGGTTCTGGCTTAGAACTTGTCGAGCGCACGAACAACAGTAACGAAGTGGTTTTATGCCGTAATCAGGTAGTCAAAATCATGAGTAGTAATCGGGTCATATTGACCGCCTGTTTTTGACCCGTACCTGTTATAATCATAATCCTGAAGATAACAAGGGGAAAACTTGGTACACCCTAAATTCAATTCATCCTGTAATTTAGCTGCTAGCTTCAGTAAAATTAGTTTCGGAAACTCATTACACAGACTTTGAACTTACTTCATCGCAAAACGTACCACGCCAAATTCTGTGCGGAACTCAGGCGACTTTAGCTGTTAGTATTGCGGACGCGGTACTATCAGATCATGACTCATCAATAAATAGTAGCTATGCAAAGTAATCAATGTTGTTACTAGAAAATTCTTGAAGTTAATTTAGCATCTGCGAAAGATCGAAATTTTCTTTCGCGTAATGTAGATTCATTTTTCTAAGTAATGCACCAGCCTCGTACACTAATGCCTTAATAGTGCAACATTTTTCGGTCAAGAAAACGGTATGATCCTTTTTTATTCAGGCTTTTCTCTCACTGGCAGTAAACAATTGGGACACGCACACGTGTGAAAGCACTTTTTACACTTTAGGCAGGCATCAGAGAGGGAGAAAATTCTGTAAGAAGATTAAACTATAATTGTTGGAAACTATACCTGAGGCATAACAAAAACTTATCGAACAAGCAGTGAAGTCGCGCTGATAGTTCAAATCACCCTCACTTCAGCTCTGCGTCGTATCTGAAAAAGTCAAAAGCAGGTCTCGCAGCCACAGAAATTTTGGAGTGACTCGCCTTCTTGACGGCGGCGGGGTCAAAGCCCGCCTCCACCAGCTCCTCCTGGAGATGGATGCGCTGGCGGAGGCTCTCAGCGGACGCCACGAGGGAGTTGAGCAGGCGGAGCGTCCATATCGCGAAACTGAGGAGCAGGATCCACCTTAAATATCTTGAATACTTTGAAAGGATTACCTTAGTTTGTTCTCAGAGCTTCTTTGGTTAACTTTTCTGTTTTTCAGCGCTCCTTAAATTTCAAAATGTTCCTAATCATTTTAATTTATAATGTGCCAGTATTATTGCATTTTCTGTTTTATATTGACTATACATTTAATTTGACTGAGGCCTAGATATTATGCACTTCTCCAAGATTATTCTTACAAACCTCAATACTTTAATTTATATTGTACACGAATTCTAATTCTACCTGGCCCACGCAACCACTTGTACAACTGAATTAATTCAAATCCACATATTGAGACAGTAATTTACAGAAATTATTCCAAAAGTATCTTAACAGTTCTAATTTCTTATAGTTCATTCTAGCTAGATAACTGAGAGAAATAATAGAAATAAATCTGCTTTTAATGCAATGTAGTTCGTTTCAACGATAAAAACCATTGTTATCATTTTTTTCTGTTCCATAAATACAAGGTGTTACAACACAAATACACGAATTATCAACGTACTAAGTTATCAAACGATGAATCGAAGTATTTCATAAGCAATGTAGGCAGATTACATCCATTCAACACTTACAAACTGCAAAATTAACTGACGGGGATAAAACTTAGGCTTCTAAACAATCGTAAACGGCAAAAGCTGCTTAAACAACGTTGAAATATTTGTCTTCTATTCGACAGTTAAGAACGGCTCAACAGCGAAAACGATGTGATAACTATTAGTCTTCGAACAAACATCTGCATCAAGAACTTCAGCTATGAGTGTAGCTGCCCGCATCCCTTGGTTATCATGTGGAGGGTTGCATCCATTGCAACCAGCTGTACTGAGACAAACGCCAGGACAACACTAGCCTCATCTGGGCGTGAGCTGTGACTGCAGCATGGACACCAGCATAGACACCAGCGTGGACACCAACACGGGCACTAGCCTCACCTGGGCGTGGGCTGTGACTGCAGCATGGACACCAGGAATTTGAAGCGAACGCTCTCAGCAAAGCGCAGCCTGAGGGTGGCGAGGGCGTCCAGCACTTGCTTGTGCCCAGCTGCTGAGGACTCGCACACCCGCGTTAGCAACTGCACATGAAATCGCTTTGTAAGAGTCATATTTGGTCTTGTTTAGTGTTTGCTGTCTATTATACGAACAAAACGTGACAAATTTAGGTACGAAAGATCCAGTTCTAGCCCCCATTTATTTCATCCGCACACTCGGTCGTAAAATGAAAGCCATAAAATGGTCTTTCCACGAGACCGTGGAGATCACGTGCACAAGTGACAGTCTTAGAGCAGTCAAAGAGAATATGTCCACAGGTACGTGTTGGGTACCTTGAGAGCGACCCACGGTCAGGGGTCGGGGACCTTGAGAGCGACATACTTTCAGGGGCTGGGTACCTGGAGAGCGACGGTGCGGGACCTGGCGAGGTTGGTCATGGTAGCGACGGTGAGGCTGTAGAGGCCGTGCTGGTAGTGGGCCAGCTTGGTGGCGGTGTCGGCGGAGCGGAGACAGTGGCGGAGGCAGCTGAGACAGGCGTGTTCATCCAGCAGAGCTCGCCGCAAGGCCCCCTGCTGCTCACGACTGCTAACGCTGCCTGCACACACACACACACACACACGTCAGGGACTGCCACTGCCCTCGTGCTTACAGAGCTTCTCCTCAAACTTTGTAATGTGGAACATTGAACCACAGGATTCTTAACAAGAAATTTTCATTAAGAGCTTCCGAGTAGTTTCATCAGAAATCCTTAGCTATGCTGGGAAAGTGTTGCACCGTTAATAAGACAAAATAAAACTAAACGCTGTGAGGTATCATTCAACTAGTTTTTCACGGATAATTTTCAAAATGTCATTCGCTGATGGTTAAGGCATTCAGTGATACGGAGATCTAAACTGGTTCATCATGAATCAGTATTTGGAATTGATCGGTGTTGACGGTTTGATGTTAAAGAAATCAAACCGAAAGATCTGTAACACAGCTCCGTCCAATCATATCCGGCATTTAAGTGGAGAATACGCACAACTAAATTTATCGATTAGGAAAAATCAAATAGTTTTGAAAGGTCACTGAAGAATTAATAAACAACTGGTAGATATCAGCAAATTTATTCTGAATGTTTCCGGTAGAATATATACTGAGGGTTATGTATCCAATTTCTGATGGTGAATGTTAGGTACAAATTCTTGCCCGTGTACGATACAGGGACAGATGAGCATCTATGTTTAGGAACATTGACAAACAACGACCTAACTTTGCTATGAAGAGGGACAAAAAATTAGTCTAACGAATTAGTGCAAATGTAAAGAAATAGAAGAATGCTGCAAGAAAGCACAAGGTATTTTCTTATAAGTCACAAAGCTGAGGAGAGCAGGCAAAAGTGAGCGGTGAGACTGACTGTGCAGTGCGGCCTGCGCGTGCTGCACGGAGCGCAGCAGGTCCAGCAGCAGCCACGCCCCGTCGTGAGGTTCCCGGACCAACTCCTTCACAAAGCTGCACGAGGGACGACAGCGTCAGCAGTGTTACGGACCCTAGCGGTCTCAGGCAACCAAACTCTGAAGTGCATACTGGCATCGAACATGTGGGAACATACATGCGGGTAGTCGTGTATAAACATACGTGATAATTTTGCCATGTACGGTTTGATTTGGGTTCAAACTTTTGTTCCAGGTATCTGAAATACGAAATCTTAAGTCAAGAGCACATATTTGGGATGCCTAGAACTTCAACATTTTGAACATAAAACAAATTATGCGTACAACACCAGCGACATACATGTGTCGAGGACTAATGTATAGTAAACTAATTTGTCTTATTGAAAACCTAAATTCAGCCTCAAACTGCAATAGAAAAATACACTGATAATAAAAAATATCATACACATTAAAGTTTATAGAAACCTATCAACAAATTGAATGCCAGAAAATGTTTTTATTTTAGAGCAAAATGTAGGAACCAAGTTTCATATTTTCATATGAAAACAATTACAAGAGTAACGTACGTTTTCTTTTAACTATTTCTCAGACCTGACGGTTGCCAGTTGAAATGAACATTGCGGTAATTAGAGTCATCAAATAGACGTTAAAACTCATCCAGGCAAAGCACTTTTTCCGATGGAACATCAAATTGGTAAGACAAAAAATTCAACAACTCTAAATAAAAGTTCTTGAACATCAATATCGCGGCCTGAGACCATAACCTTCAGCTGAAGAAAGAGCCCAAGAAATATTTATAACCACATGAATAGAAACGTTACTACAGGATCAGGATTTTTTTACATTATACAGACTCAAATTGAGGAAGCTGGGCCAACAGCCAAAGTTTTCATCGCCTCAAAGAGATAGACGCACCACTTCACATTCCCTTCTCGGTTCTCTCAACCCCTCACAGCGCGAAGCTGGACACCATGTAATAGGAACGTCAATTTAATTTTGTAGTTTATTGCACGGGCTTTTGCAGTCCTAAGTAGCGTGCATTTTCAAGGGAAAAGCAACCAAGAATTTTTTACTCATAACATGTTAATCCGAAAATAAGCTACGACGTCTGACAGCGGATTATCCTCACAGAACGGATGGATCAAAAAATGGAGCAGTCCAAGATGCTCCTCACGAACTGGATGGATAAAAAAAATGGGACGGTCCAAGCTTCTCCTCACGAACTGGATGAATGAAAAAGGTCAGTGTTATTACAAGACTCAAAGTCCCATAAAAGAGCCATGAAGCATTCAATTCAAGTAAGAGTTGTAGACGGACTTCTTAGGGAGGGAAGTACTACTAAAAGACGCCAACCTGATGTAGGCGACGGACAAGTCCTCCTTGAGATTTTTGAGCAGCTCAGGAAGAGAGGCGAACTGGCGAGTGCTCATCTCAGGCAGCACCGTCATCTCCCTCGTCACGATGGCCAGGCCCTTGGCCTCCTTGCTGCCCGTGATCACTCGACCCTGCACACAACACGTCACGCGGTCAATAACAACGAAAAGTTTTCCACAGGTATGTTAAGATGCATGTAGAAGACATATTTTACTGATATTCTAGGATGCATGTGGGAGGAAAATTCTACACGTATTCCAAGATACAAATAAAAGTGTTCTACAGATCTATAGGCTGTATATTCACATAGAGTGTTATTGTTTAAATTATTTCCGCGTTGCTATGTATTTGCAGCTGTCTTGTTGTCTCCATATGCAGTACCTAATTGTCTAAACAATACTCTCTCTCCGTTGGCCTACAAAGTTACCTGCGTAAAGGCTGTTGTTCCTGACTCGGTTATCAAATATGTTCTTACAAGTTACTCAAAAAAATATGACAGTAGTGCAGATATCAACACCCCACTGTTATTTACGTACTATTACAGAAATAGATAAGATGTTCTTATTTCTTGAAAATAACTCGTTCGTTGCTTGTTTCTGTACTTGAAATTTTCATAATAACGAAAATAAACGACGACTCTGTGTCTGTAGTTTATCCTAATTGATTTTCCTTTCATGCTGCGTCATTTCTTTAGTGATTCTCATCAAATGTATTCTTGTCTTTATGAAAGATATATCCTGTTTACAACTAACAAAAATAAAAACGAAGTACATTTTTTCACAGGAGACCGTGTTAAAAAACTTCCTTTTGTCTGAAGGAAGGTTGGGTCTTGAAACTGTCAGAGAGGAGGTGAATGTTTGGAGCCTCCCTAGCTGGAGGGAGACTGATTCCTGGAGTCTTTTTGTCCGTGAGAAGATTGATTCTTTTAGCCTTAATATCTATGAGTGGGTTGATTCTCGTATCCTCCTTATCTGTGAGATTGGGTTTTATATATCCTCTTCTTTCAAGGCAGGAAAATTAAAATGAATTAAATTAAGTCACACAACGGCAATTTAAAGGAATGTCTCTCTTGCACTGACCATTTCATTTACGGTTTAACTACTTTTTTCACCAAATTTATTCTACCACTGTAATGCACAAAATTACATATTTTCTTCCATAAAATTACAGCACTATGTTTAAAATCTAATTATCAGTTCTGGTACATACGACACCAGTGGTAGAGAAAAAAGCACCATCAGAACTTCTACAATTGCATCATCTCTTTTCTGAGACCTAAAAGTTTACATCATTTGTTGCGCTCGTTCACGGTACGGCACAGCCCTAACATGAAGTTCATTTCTCCGTTAACGGCGCTAATTAGGTTCTGACATGTCTAGCTCGAGGCCAAGCAATGATGAACAGGTATGGATGAGACTTCCACCCGCAAGTCCACACAAAAAAAGAAACATAAGCCACACGTCATTCAGAATTTTATTGACTTCGGAACTTTGTAAGAACTTTATAAAGTTCATTCGGTCACCCCTACACTTTGTTCAAAACCCTTCTAGGAACGCAGAATTACGCGCATTTTGTATAGAGAAATAAAATGACTAGAAAGGAATCCAGCATGCTAAATTTGACCGAAGAATTGCGAGATCATCAATAATCCTCCACACTTGTCAAAAGATTGAATAAGAGTAGAAAAAACTTTAGAGAACAACATCAAATCGCCGTTGTTGGGTAAAGATTTGCACCATAACTGCTGACTGGATATAAATCTTAGGTGAGAAAAATCTCAGTTGCCAAGAATTAATTAAAACAGAGTGGCCGTAACAAGTCACACGTTGGCCTTTGAAGGAGGTGCTCGTCAATGAGACGCTGGACAGTGATCAGTTCAAGGGAGGCCTGCAGCAAGACCCGTTACGCAGCAAGCGGAGGAAGGACTACACACCGAGCTGTGCTGGAATTGAGCACAGTCATCGGAGGCATAAACGGTCTGATGGTCACAAAAGAAAAGAAAAAACCCCGCTAAGTTCCTCCAAGCGAAACTCCGCCTTATGTACACTGCCAACCGAAGATGAAGATCAAACAGACCGGATTATGGTTTACGCTCAGGTCCGCTCTGAAAAATGAGAGCTGGAACAGATGTTGAATAATAATACGCTCCGTAGCTCCAGTTTCATTTGGAGAAAAAGAAAACCTGACGCCAATATTCAGTCATCAATGTGAGTGACAATCAAGAATATCAGTGCCGCGTCATTACTATGCAATAATGAACGTGGACAATCTCTAAAATGGCTCGCAGTATTGCATTACAATTTACGGTTAAGTCTGCATTCCTATTATCCTCATTAACTGATTGATTTTCCCATTTTCTCTGGTATGTTCGTATCTTCATAACTTCATGAAAGCTAAAAATTTCGAAGACTAATAAGACTTTCTTGGAAACTGCACTCATAAAGTTTTCTTTTGCTATTTTTAGAACCGTAAGAACTGCTGAACAACAGAGCCAAAAATACTTGCGTTTCAAGAACGTGAATCGTAATGACCAAGATTTTATGGCCTAATTGCACTTTTACACCTCCAAGTTGAGTAAAATTAACTGAAAACTGAGGAGGTGCGCATTTTGCAGTCGTTCCATTCGCTTCTGCACATCCACATAACCTTTATTAATTTCAACACGCTTTACCGTTGGGTTTTAAATGCCTTACAACTACTGGTGTGGTTGGGGATGTGAGGAATGTGTGGTTTAAACTTCCTTTTCCAAGGGAAGTACTCCGCGGTCACGTGAAAAGCCCCACCTGGGCCGAGGCTCGAACTCTGGTCCTTTCGGCTGAGAGGCCATCGCGCTATGCACTACACCATGGAGCCCACATAACTTTTCGATAGTTATTGAATACGAAACTTACCTTGGTAGCTTTTATATGCTTAGGTGTTTTCCTCATCGTTGTGATTTTGAGCTATTACTCGTTCAGTTATGCTAAAACAAGATGTAAGTCCCACCTGAAACACGCAAACTCAACCGAAAAGAAGGCTTCTACAAGAATGAGGAGGCTTATTGAAAACCAAAAAAGGATGCTAACATAATTTTCTACCACGATTTTAAAATGTTCAAAAGTAAAATTTCAAATCTTTTAAAAGTTTCCCTTGAACCTTTAATAATCCTTCTTTACTCCCAAAGAAATACCACAAGCCAAATAAAATGTTCACTTCTATTTTGTGGTTAGATAAACTGTACCATGAAACGATGGGAAACCCTTATTTAATTACCGAGGGATAGTTTTTGAATCTCTGCCCTATGTTATTACTAAAGAGCGTGCGCAGAGACAAACAAGCAAGCAAGCACGAGGATCAGAGTTTTAGTATCACATACTGCAGATAGATTATGTAGATAGATTCAGTTTAAAAGTAAAATAACAATAAATATTTATTTAGCCATGGATTTCATCACGGACAGACTTCACTGATAAAATTCGTTATAATTCAGATCGCAATGCTTCAGTAGATGGGAACGATTTGAACTCAGATCAGCACACGTCCAAGAAATGTGTCAGTGGCTCACAAATAAAATTTGTGTCGAGTAGGTGCAGTAGTTTAAAGGATCACTTTTGAGGCTTGGAAGCTCATTGACGCCAACATCGAAGGGTTACTGATCTTTCAGACGATAGATCACTCGCGGGGAAGGAACTAATGGAGCGATTTCACCGTTCACCAGATCCCATGCACCTCTGCTGCCAGGCTTTTTACCCCTCTCCTAAGAAGAGTCACCAGCGCTTCTCGTGAGAGGCTTTTTGCCAACAACCTCCTCCCAGTTTTCCTGACTGTCAGCACGGCGTTGATGGCTATTCCTTCAAGACTTTCACCGGTTGCACAAGCGAGGAAGCAGATGCGAACGCTAAAGAGCGTATAAGCTTCGTGCTCAAAAAGCGTTCTCAAACGCAGCGTACGGGCTGCGTGCGCTTGTGATGCGTTGCGGCGAGTGGTGCGTATACGAACATCTTGTTCTAGAAATCATGAGCCAGCCTCTATTTGCTCTTGCGAAAATATATTTGTGAGACAAACACACATCACTGAAGTAAGTTTAGATGACGAGTTCACTTTCAAATCTTTGTTTATTCTTAAGTTCATTACTTCATTGGAAGAATATTTCCAAAACGTTTCACAAGTAATATGTATAAGAGCCGAATATAAACACCAAAATATGGCAGACATTGAGAGAAGCTGTAGTTTACACCGTTTTATTGTATTACTGGAGTGAGTTCGTCAATGCCACAAGCAAGTACCAACATAATATTTCTCCAGGACAACACGCAGATCTTGTGTATATCTTTTAGAGCGAGGTTGAGACGTTCGGACTCGTGTTGATTCACTTCAGTGAATCCTAACTACGAAAATCGAACAAATTTCATTACTTTTTCACTTGTTGGCACCACACTCCTTCTCCTAAAGTGCAGTTTTTTCGTCTTTTTGTACGCAAGACTTGTGCAAGCCTAGAAACATCCGAAATACCGTATAATTCGTAGCTGCATACTCATTGGTTCAGTAAATACATTGAACTTGATTGAATTTGACGCAGGTGGAAGTGCATTGAGGCTACCGAGTGAAAAACTAGACACAATTTGAGTAAACCGTTCAACTGGTCTTCCGCACTGCTTTCTTTCATTATCTTTCAATATCAGTATTTCTTGCTATGTACGTGTACTTCACCTTCACAAAAGAGGACACTGAATTATGCATGAGACGGTGGTGCCAGCAGCAAGCAGCTCATGCACGCACACGCGCGAGAGACACGCACGTCGGTCGTGCACGTGTGTGGGGGAGGTCCGTGACCGCCAATAGCTGCGGCGCTGCCAAGTATTGTGCTGCGGACACTCTCATAAGTCTGCTTATGTTTCCTGGGCGTTGATTTTGCGCCGCACGTACGAGTATGTGGCAAGAACGTAGGATTACTGATGTTATCTAACAGGTTTTACAAAACAGATTTCTTCCTAGTTTTTAGAAATTAAAAAAAAAATTAAATACTAATATGACAATGAACCTCACAGCCTTAAGAGTCACACGAGTATGGACATGCGAACTATTTCTCGAAACTTCGTTGTAACGCAGAAACTTCTCAAAATTCCGACGGTTGCTCAGACCACGTCTGCCAAGTCGTATCAGCTTAGTCTTCAAAATGACGACATCAGAAAACTTCTGCTTTCGCAAGGAGTATGGTCAAAAGTAAATGATATACTCTTCTGTTATTAGGAAGCAAGAAATATCTGGAAACATTGAATTAGCTCGTCGTAACGTGACCTACACGACTTCATCTGAACAATTTTACACCAATAATTTTATCGCATATTGCTTGGGGATTTACCTCCGAAGTGAGTGAAATTCTTTGGACATGCACGTTTTCTTAAATTGGGTAAAAATTAATTTGTGATATAAAATCTGGTGAGCGGCAATCATGCCAGAAGAGGTATTACTTCAGTTTGTCCTTCACGCTTATAACACTCCAGCTAGAATAAGTTATCAAAAATTGAATAAAATCTAACATAAATTAATTTACGAGAGGAATGATACGCATCAAAAGACTTTTTTATTTAGTGCATGAGTGTATGCAAGTTAAAACACAGAAAGTACACAGTAATATTATAAAATAGAAGTGTGAAATCACCTGATTGCCGTGGAGACGGGAAGTATCTCGAGGACTACAGCGGAAACTGTGGTCAAATTATTATCTGACTGCGCTCAACACCTCAGTCAATTGCATGAAAAGGACTAGCATCGAGTGCTGTATGGCCTCCGCTGCACGATTTGTAACAAACTATGGCACACACACTATGATTGATAAAACAACCTTCGAGTTGGAAAACCCTTGAGAAAGAATAAAATCCCCCTTATACAGTTTTAGCTCTAAATTGCTCATTTGCCACAAACAATCAGATTTTCTGGAGTTACTATAACCTTGGAAACCTTGAGATATTTGGGTCTTTACAGCCAGGCCGCACTGGCACAAAATTCACTGAGCACTCCAGCATGATGAAGGAAAATTTAACTCACCTTTTTATCTCTGGGCAGTTCAGGAATGTAGGCGGAATGGGTGCGTGCGAAGCGAGCCAGGGCCTGGGCGTAGTCTTCGGGGTTGTAAGAGGGCGGCCTGTTGTGAGGCGCAGGCACAGAGGCGTCCTCTGGCTGCACGGCCTCCTCATCGTCCGAGCTCTTCAGGGCTGTGTCGTCCTCAGCACTGAAAACAAAATTACTCTCACTCAAAGGTAATCCAAACCTTATCATATGGGGATAACAGCAGAAGTAAAACGGATAGAATCTCAAGACAAGGGACCCCTGCCAAGAGTCATTGGCGAACTCTCCAAGGCGTTCCTGAGGTATCCTTGAGGCTTCATCTAGTTCGCAGAGGATATTCCACAAAAAAAATCGAGCGTTTGAAGTCCGTTATATATAGTGTCTTAAACTGCATTCGCAAGACGTAAGCAAATGATGGGATTCAGTTCATAGCAAAAATTTTACGCGAGGTCTTTTTAGTTCTGCGCACAGCACTTCTCATCCACTAAATCGCTGAATATTAACTTTTTGTAGACGTGAAGGGAAGGGAAGTCCAACGTGAGGTGGGGCAAAGAGCCGCTCAAGTCTTTTCAGCGGCTCACTTCCACGATCTTTCGAAAAAATGGCAGAAAATTTATCAACGTCACAGAAAGTCGCTAACGGCTTTCGTGAAAAACACATCAGTAATGAAGACGTTCGAAAACAGTCGTACAAAATGAACACCAAATCTATTGGCTTCAGGTTATAGTTTCTGAGAGAAAAAATATGGACATTCTTAAAGTTGGAAAGAGGTCGTTCAAGTTGGAACTTTACGCATATACCGAGCTGGAAAAGAAAAGAGGAAACTACGATACCGGATTCAACAATTAATTTTGTACAAAGAGCAGCCATGGCGCATGCTATTAATGAAGAGGATTAATTTGTGAACGCTGGATAATTCTAGAAGGTGAAGGTTATGTTATACTGAGAATGAGCTGTATTTTAAATATATAACTACCTGCCCAAAGACTAAAATAGCCATGTTCTGATACATCTACACGAAGTTAAACGTGAGGAAGTTTGCTTCATGTATGACTTTCGCTTTACGCGTTGTGCATCGATATTTATGTGCTCTACACAACATTCTGCTTAAACGGTACCGTCTCTTCCAGCATCTCGTAACAAACTTCACTCGCCTGAGCAAAATTGACGATCAAAATCTCTGAGGTATAAGCACGTACCCTTCTATGAAGGAAAAAATAGCAAGCTGAGTAACTTCCCGAGCTAGTAAAAAAGAATAGGACCGAGTAAATACTCCAGCTGCCATTCATTGAAATTTATTCATTTCCGGAGAAGTTCTAGAACGAAACACAAAAAATATAAGAGAATATTTAAGCGGAATTCACGAAGGGTCGCAATGCTTAGAACTACTTTATGCCAGGGCTTACTGTGAAGGGACGAAAATACTTAGGCTAGAAGTCCCTAGGCGCGTAGAACAGACAATGAAATTTGTAACTTTTAGCGCTGGCAAGCTAAACCTACCTGCATACAATACATTGTTATCACATGAGTGTTGGCCTGAGGGTTTAATTAATACGACACTTCATTATGAGCAAGAATATTTCTAAGGTATACGGAAAGGGAGAGAAATAAACGAGCTTGCAAAAGAAGAAAAATCTCGAACTAGCACTACATATTTTGCTTCCTGTACTTCTAGAACCCTCATGTTCCTTGTACATATTTCATCGTTGCAGATGTTTTGCTTCTTTCTAATGCAACCTGGACGCCGTGCGCCAAGAGTTACGGAGGAAGGAACTGTCAGGAAAAAAAACAGGAGTCAGCTGGGACGTCCGTTACAGCGGATCGCTCGCCGGCCTTCCCTGCATCTGCCACGAGGCTACCGTTAATGCACCGTGAGACGAGCTGCAGGAGCTCGCGTCTCTCATTGCCCTACAGAAACTGTATCCTGACAATGTTGGTGGCACACCAAGCCTCGTAGGGCGATGGACATCATATTTTCTTCCTGAACTCAAAAAGCCAGAAAACAAATGATTGTAATTTTTTCTTGTATGATATCATCGAAGTTTGGTAACTACAAAATTTGTACTGTGGGGCCTTAGCACTAGCCTTCTTACCGTGGGCTGTGAAAATCGTTTGTGAACCTCGCAGATACTTCATCAAACTGCGAAAATTTCCGAATGATCAATAGTCCATCGCTAATATTAGGTCCGACTCACCAAGCGTTGATCTATGTTCGATGACATTTAAATGATAGCAATGCTCGACTTGGGTCTAGCGTAATTCACTGAAGAAAGAAATATTTTGGGTTAAAATTGGCTTTAAAACACTATCACAGCTAGCGATTATAGGCACACGTCACGTAAACATTACTTTAAAGTAACTCTCGTAATTTTCATTTTTAACATAAATCGTAGAACATGAGAAAAATAGTATTATAACTTCAAGCTATTTTTCATACATAATAGCACTTTAACGAGCAGCATTTGTACTCTAAAATCCATATGCACAAGGTTACAAGAAGGACAATAGGAGCACAGGTAAAGTTTTACGGAAAAGGAAACCGACATGTCCGCCTATTTCCTCGCTTGAATTTGAGATATGTTCGTCACTGCACAGCAAATAGAAAATGATCAAATGTTCATAAAATTCAACTGGAGGCTAAACGATAAAAAATTTCATTTCAACTATTTTACACAGTAAAACGATTTGAAGCCTACGCTCGTAGTTACTGAACTTCTCCGTTATGGCTAACTGTTGCAGGTAATTTCAGCAGCATAAAATTATCAATTCAAGACTTTACCTCAACAGTCTCGCTAAGGCTGAGCCTCAACTTACGATAATCTTTAGAAATTTTCGAGGAGTAGTATATAAACTTGGGCGAATACAAACACTCTCACCTTTGCTCGCGCAAGAAAGATGACAAACCCGAGTTTTAAGTCCGCAGTTTCAGACTCCAGAATGGCCTTCGCCTATAACCTTAATTAGCGAACCAATTTCTAACTTACGGGAAAACCTAGTCAACACTAAACTAATTAATTCAACTTGAGACAAACAGCGCAGCCTCATGAAAATAGTTAACGGAAAAACAAAGTAGTTCGTTTTTGTCAATACCAATGCGGAAAAAATTTTAATGCAATACGATTTTCTAAGATTTGATCATCATCCGAAGTCCTTAGGATTGAAGCGCGTCTTCTTCAAATGAACGTTGAAGCCACGTTACTGCTGAATAACTGGGCCAGCCAGTTCATTCATTGCCGGTATTATGACCAGGCATGCTTTATGTGCGGACGATTAAATTGAAATGTTACGCTTTAATAAAGCTCATCACTCGCCAACCAAGCAAGATTATTATGAGCTTAATCGGTATTGCAATTACCATGTAAAATATATCACACGGAAACCAATGATATTATCAAAAGTGAATGCATTTAGTACTAATAGGTCGGTGTCTGGAAAGTGAATGGAGTTGAAGATTATCTTAGAAAGATCTTAACCCGAAAATGTTCTAAGTTCATGTTGTTTTCAATGTGAAGAAGAATTCTGTGCCACTGCACAGGGAAATCGATGGAGCGACACAACTCCTGACCGGCGAACTTTTGACCCAGGGAGAGAACGTGATCTTTGCAAAGAAAGCGCACAGGCTACGTCACGCCTGCGAAGTAATTTAAATGGAACAGAAAATAGAAGTGCACGGCGTTATTGAGCATTGTGCTGCCACCCATGAAACTTTACAGTCCGGAATTTGATGTACAGTAACTTCTCCTTCAAGTCCTACTCCATAGTGCAGGCCGAACACGTACACAGTGAAGAAATATAGCTCAGAAATCGCTCTACCTAACATGAGAAAGTAAATAATGTTCCACAACGCATTTTTAAACACGTATGCGCTTGAAAGTTCTTTCATTTGCTCAAGCACATGATAAGCACATTGGTAATTATTGGTAAGAAAATAATTTCTATTATTATCCTTCGAATGTCTTATAATTAAAGTCCTTCAGCTGTGAAAAAATCATCTGTCTATGATACCACAGAGTTAACACAAACATTGACTAATGTTATTGAAAAAGCTATTACACCAATTTGTTTTTGATCATTCAAAATGTGAGGTAAAAGAAATTAAAAAAATTTACATGTTAGCAAAGAATAATCCATAGAAAACACTCCGCAACAATCATGATACGGAAATGAAAAAGCACACCGGCTAAAATTATTTGAACAAAAGTCCACGAATAGGTTCAAATTGTGCTCAACATCTCATATTTAAATTAATAGAGAAATTGAATGTGGAAAATGACAAGCAAATGTTTGTTCAAAATAATACGCTACAGATAGAAAGTCTCAAAACAACTCTTTTCCAACTAACATGATGTTATGATCTTCATGTTTGATTTACGCTGTCTTACTTTTATGGGAACGCTAAGTTTGAGACAAATGGTTGGTATAAAAGATGGGAGTCTGAGCGCTACACAAATCCAAATGAACAGACAAACAGACAATGCATGTCTCTCACTCATCACTAGACATAGTTTCGAAAGAAGAAGCTTATGTAGATCGAATGAGTATGTACTGGATTTGATGAAATTGTGCATTAATAAGCGTTAAACAAAAACCAATGATTTTTTTAATCTCTACCGTAATCAACTTCACCGTTATAAGCACACTTCAATCCACAACTCAAGTGACATTTATCGGACAACAAATAGGGTTTCATTTCCATCACAATCAGGCTCACCCCCACACAGCTCGATAACTTTATATGTTGGAGCCCATGACGGAATAAATTCGAAGCCAAAAACTGTACTCAGTCGTGAGCTAGCACATTGTACTGCGTAGTTGAGCGTAATAAAATACTGGAGGACGCCTTAGCTTGTGCGCCAATGGCTCCATACACGAACCGCTTTCCAAGAACTCCGCTCTTAGAAAAATCGCATGACCGCCCGCGGTTGGCTGGAGTAATTAAACACGTGTCACTTCAGCTCCTCAGTGCTGGAAACTCTTACTGCAATTAGAGGATGTACAGTCTAAATTAATATTTCTTCGGAGAGGAGATAGCGTTTTGCATAACTCTCTTTTGATACTTCGTATGTGTGTTTACCTACCTGACTTATCTGACGTTTTTGTTTTCATTGTTGGAGGCATATCCATCGTGAGAGAAACTTCCCTTGGAAAAAGAAAGTAACTTTATGTATGTAGTCACATTCGAAATGAACATTGTTAAGGTCTGAGCTTTTTAGCCGGCAGTAGGCAGTAAACAACCTCAAACAACTCAAATAATTCAAACGTTATGATTATAAACGATTCCAATCCCGTCCCCAGTTATCAACCTGAAAGTATGATAGCATGGGAAATTTGAAGGAAGTAAACGGCCGTGAGCAGTTTTTACGGCACCTAGTGACCGATTTTAGAACCATTTCACTGCAAGCGCAGTCGTGCCTGTAAACAAGAGTCGTTTGTGCTCGCTATGGAGTCGGATTTCATACAAACTCATTCAATTTTGCATTTCTATCACCCAGTATTGATGTCACTCGTTGTCAACGAAGTCAACGTTGTCACTCGTTGGCAAATCAACAACGTAAGATAGCTGAGAAAATTCTAGGGGGTCTGAATATAATCTAAAATATCTATTGTTTGTGTAATTTTATGGGCCAGCGATCCTTTTTTGTCCTTGGCTGTGCACGCCGCGGGTGCTACAATGGGAGCCCTTGAGAACTCAGTTAAGTCACTAATGCGCCACGAACCGCAATCTGCAACGTGTGCCAAAATCCGTGACGGCAGCTGAGCCCTATTATTACCCTTCAATTTTGGCGCATTTTATTGGACGTTGCGACGATCAAAATTCTTTAACCACGTTGCAAAGGAAAAAAAGGAAAAATACTTAACAGCTTACGCCATAATCCAAAAAACAACATTGAAAAAAGCTTTGGATCTAAACACGTTTACTTTAAAGTCACCGTATTGCTTTACCGCAAACAAAATAACAGAAAACGTATTAAAATAAAAATATATGTCTATTATAGCAACTATGTATTCCTGCAGTATTGCCAACAACAATGTCCGCCGTACAGCTACTGTTTTGAAGCCTAGCTACTGAAGTTCATAGTTCATCAAGTACAAGATGGAGCGTAACCGCACAACAATCACAGACATGACATGAAAAACTGAATGGTTGCGGTGAATAGTCGCTCGGTTAGCGTCCGTAGAAATACTAAAGCGTTCATTCAACATCAGTCATACTGCTTGAAAAGCCTTAGCTTCCCATCTTTCACATGGTTCTTGCTACACATGGTTCTTGAAGTTAGCTTCCAGATAACCTTATTGAAATTAGAATAGGTAAACTCTCAGGGTCTATGTTATTTCTTCGTAACGTAACACAGATTAGGTCATGTTTTACACTATTCGTTACAATGAGACGTATAAACAATTTAAAGCCTCCTGCGACTCTGGTTCACAGATTCAAGAAAACCTATGAGAATGCGTGCAGTTTCGAGTTCCAAGTTGGCAAGACTGAGCATGGCATTTAAGGCGACGTGGAGTCTGTGGCGGCAGCCTTTACAGACCACAACCGGAAAAATTCCTTTACACAACACAGCTCCAAGGACGCGATACATTTGTTGGCCCTCAAACCACCGACTCGCTCGTATGTTCCGTCCTTTAGACTCCACAAAATGCTGCACAGACAAAGCTGTTGCGCAGTGTTAGCCAATAAAACTACAACTTTATGAATTTCTCGAAAAATCTTAAGATGGGAAATTGAGTATAAACGATCGATTTAATAAAATAATTTAATAAAATAGAGGTGAAAATCAACTTCAGTAGTTTAGACCATATTTTTCTAGCTGTTGCATTGAGAAAGCAAAGTTGATTAATGTAGACAAGGAAAGTAAGAGAAAACTCATAAAAATGAACCGCTCTTGTGAAAGCGCCCGCCACCCCCTCGGCAACATCGAATGGAGGGAGCTCTGCACAGCACCAAACTCAGCCGCACAACAACGCCGAGGTCTTGGACACCTGCACGTATTTACGGGAGATTTGTATTGAAAAATGAATGGCCAGCTCTACTGAGTTTTGTGTACAAAATCACACATTGATTATTTTTTACGAAGTATGCAGCAAAGAATGAGTGACCCCACTCATAGTAACTCTTTTACGGGGCATCGATAACAATACATAATCATGGATACTCGAACGCATAGTATCCCCGCCAGATATTTGATTATTGACGGAAGCTCAACTTAAAACAATTAACTCACAGACGAGCCCGTAGATATGGATTCTAATTGTAACGAAACGTTGTATTCAAGTAATATGAAAAATAAATCAGTAGAAGAATAGAAGCCGTAAACAAAAATAATTATTAATGATGAGAAATACTTTTAAAAACTGCAATATACGAGGAAGTAAATTCTCACTGTCAACAATCTGTGATACATTCGTGAGCTCCGAATACGAAAATTCGTTCAATTGTGCAGTTCAAGTTAGTGGACTTGAAGAAAAAATTTTTAACATCAACCATTAATTTCAACCCAGCTAGACCAAAATCCATCACAAGGGTAATGTTAGTGATCACATCCAGTAGCCTAGCGAGCGCACCTGCGACTGTTATCAATAATATATGTACGAAGGTATGTAAGAATCTATATCTATGTATGCATCTATGTCGCTATGTATCTATGTCTATATGTATGTGTATCTATATATCTATGTCTATATGTATGTATACATCTATATCTATAAGTACGTAAGTATATATGTATGACTATGTGTATGTATGTATGCATGTATGTATGTATGTATGTATGTATGTA
>VOMN01073843.1:0-17313 GCA_014899125.1 Orchestia grillus | reverse complement strand
AAACAAAGAAGGTTCTTGATTAATTCGTTCGATGATGGTTTTCATTTCATCAAAATTATCAGCGATGACTAGCGTGCGTCGCTAACTTGCAAGTTGGAGTGTTACTAGTGAAGTTTTTATCACGTTGCTTTGTCAATATTTCTTATATGATGAACATAGTGTTAGTTGAAAGTAACTTTCACATTTTCAGGATCTTATATACCGTGAGATATAAACCATAGGATCTTCTATAAACCGTAAGATATAAACCATTGTATCTTATCATACCGTGGGATCTTATAAACCTTCGCATGCACGTTTTGAATGTGGGGAAAAAGTACCTTCCGGTCTTCTCTTAACCACCGTGTGGATTTACTTGTTTGGTTATTGATTTTTTTATGTTGATTGTCTTTAAATTTTGCTATTATAGTGTGTTTGCAATAAGACTAGGAAATGCTTTTTTGGAGGTGGATCTTCGGTAAATTGGTAATGCGGCTTAAAATGTGTCCTGTCTTGTAATTAGGAGTGCACTGCTTGTCACGGTACCAAATTTGAGCGCCTTTTGTGTCCGTTTTGAGTTGAGACACACCACTTGCTCTATGTTGAGAAGTTGTACGTTGCAGAAAAGCATCTCATCTATTTTGTTTGTTTTCATTTCATGTCAGACTTCACCTGTTCTACATTACTATTACTGATTCAGTGTCGTCTGTGTGTTGCATGGTGTTTGTTCTTACGCTTCCACGCTTGCGAAATTTCATTTGTCGAAAAAGTATTGGCAAATGATCGCAGTTGACGAGTGAGCGGGCGACGTGTACCATTTATTTTAGAAGCGAAAGAACTACACATAGTTCTTTCTAATCACGTGAACTCTTTGTTTCATGAACTAAAAAAAACGATAGCTTGTAAGTACTCCGACCGGGTATAATTTCTTGACGTTTTGCTGGGCTGTGCAGCTTCGCTGTGTTCCTCTCTCGCACGAGCGGAGGCATCTTGTACGGTCATTGTGTTGCCGCAGGTACACGCCATCATGGTGAACATTTTCGGCGGGATCATGAGGTGCGACGTGATCGCCCAGGGTGTAATTGCCGCTGCCGAGGAGCTGTCCCTCAAGATCCCGATCGTGGTGCGGCTGCAGGGCACCAACGTCGAAGACGCCAAGGCGCTCATCGCCCTCTCGAATCTGCGCATCCTCGCTTGTGATAATCTCGATGACGCCGCGAAGATGGCAGTTAAATTGTCTCAAATTGTCACCATGGCCAAGAGTGCAAACATTGATGTCAATTTTGAGATACCCGTGTAATGAATTATTCTGTCACATTTGCAGTCATTGGCATAAGAGTTTGCAGTTTAACGGGTTGTTGACGTGACTTTAAGAGAATTGAAAGCTTTTTCAATATTTCGTTTTCGTTTTATGGATCCTTATGTTTTGACTGTTTCGTACTGACCGCATAATTTGTCAACGTACAGATCTTGCCCAATTGCAGTGCTTTCTTTTCACGTTTGCATGATTTTGTTTCATTTTTTACATACTTCAAGTAATTAATGCTTAAATTAGATGCATGTCACCTGGTGCCTTCGAGCGTTAATTGAGTTCAGACTGAATTGACTCGCATTTTAAAGTCTGAGCTACTTCTTTCAGCGTTATTGAACGTAAAATAATAGTTATTTTGAATATTACGAAACGCTCGATAAAATGAATTTACCATCTTGAAGAAATAAATGAATAATTTTGATAATTATTTGATGACGGGAGAATGGGAAAGGTTCTAGTTGATAGCAAAAGTTAAATTCATTTTACGATATGTAGTCGTTTAGATTTATGTTGATGAACTTAAAATATTCGGGAAGTTAAGGAAACTCCACCAAACGATTCAAACTAAAGAAAGAATCTATTTCGTCGATTCTGAATGAAACTATAGAATTGTCTTACTAGCTTTATTAACTTGATAGTCTATTAATATATTTTCAACCTTCGTGTTATACTGCCTGCTTCATCGTGAATCAGGAAGTTAGATTTGTTTTCTATTGTACATTTTGTATAGACTGAGACATCGGCCAACCGATCGTGCTGCACGTCCTTGAGAGCTCGGTAGCGTCTCAATAAATTTTCCGTCTCAGGTTTGCTTTCTCATTTAGCCTCGAAGTGCAGCGAACGTGCCCGCCTGTTGCTCTCAACACTCAGGGGAGGGGACAACTCAGTTACTTGTGAGGCCCAGGAGACTTGTTGTCAGGGAAACGACAGTTTTCTCAGCCGAGCTCCCGCGCTAATGTTGGCGCTCTAACCTTAGCGAATTTGAATTGGTAACCTACACAATCATTTGCGACACAAGGAGCGCTTTGCAAGCCATTTAACAATGATTCCTCCACTGGATAGTGATGAATGTTTTGAGACCTTTGGGACACTTTTCCCACGAGGGGTGTGCGTTTCTGTTGGGTGCCAGCGCACGTGTGTGTGGAGGGCAACAAGCGGGAGGACAGAGCTGCCCCGGAAGCAGGAGCCTTGGACGAGCTCTCTGGCAACCTTGGCATGCTTATTATGTTTATGGCCCAATAGGAATGTCCATTACCATCGCTTAGCATGAGATAAAGAATGTTCGAAATAATAAATTACTGAAGGTGAAATCGACATTCCGTGCATGGCCAACTTCCTTCAGTAAACGATGAACGGAGGTTGTGCTGTGTCGTATAAGAATCGGACACTCGCTTACCCATGGTTGCGTAATGATGGAACATCGTCCTGAGCCTTTCTGTATGGACGTTCTTTTAATTAAGTACGCAAGACATCCTTGCTGAGAGTCCGAACAATGATAATGCGAGGCTTCTGTGCTTTTCGAACCACCGAGGATATGACTACGATCAACAGCTGATCATAATGATTCCTGAACGCCTGGACAAAAGATTCTATACTGAGCCTTTAGAAGTCGTAGAGTTGTACAACCTCTTCCCGAGATGTAGAGGGGTCGCGGCCGAGTGTGCCATTTTGCTGTCCAGCCAGGGGGGCTTCAGCGTAAGTAAGGCGTTCAGCCGTCAACGGGTGGGCAGCTGAAATTCCAGGGGGTAGACCTGACACCGGAACTGGAAATTTTCTACCTCGGCTCAAAGTTCTGATGCCTAGGTGGTGCGAGCTTGTCCCTTTAAAAAACTATTCCTTGCCTTAAGCCTAATACGGATGAGAAAGCGAAAATTGAGTTTTTTGTTATTTGCCTAGTAGAAAACACATAAATTTCATCAATTCTTGAGCTTTGTCATGAAATTTGTGTTTTAGGTGCGAGATAGAAGATCCTGAAGAGCCAGTATCAATGGTTTACTGCTACCATTACCACTTGTGATGTCTTACCTTTATATCGAGTATTGGCTCATTTCGCCGGCCACAATTGACATTCCTTGAAAAATAAATTAGTTTCGTAACATTTTGGTTTGGATTGAATGATGTGCCTCGGTACTATTCGTCGATTTCGAAAAGGTTTTCAACTGCAGAAACGGAGCACTCAAGAGCTCAAGCCTAGGCTCTGAGCTGAATTCATCGTCAGCTCGGGGTTAGAAAAGATACTCGCCTCTTACTCCAAGGCGCGACAGCTCATTCTAGTTTACTTTCCCTATCTCACGACATGGAGCGCATGCCTCTCTCACAGCCTGCTCTTTTCGATGGAAAATCCTAAGCACGTTTTGAACTACGTTAACTAGTTTGTACGTTTCACCCAGTTCTAGTTAAGGCTGTGAACGCATCACATCTATTGAGGTATATGACGTAACTCAGCACAGTTTTGTTCTCTACTCATGTGATAAACAAGGAAGAACATCCCAATGATTGACGTTGCGAAGAAAGAAAGAATTAGGAACGTCTTTTGCGAAATAAGTTTACATCAATATTCAACGTCTTCGGCATGCATCATCATACTCAGGTCTCACGGTATGACGTGTGAACCTAAACGAACTTGCTCAAAATGTAAGTGAAAGAACTGAATGGGAACAATAAAAATACTATTATTAGCCATCTTGAGTTTGGTATCGCATTACAGCCTTTCAATATCTGAAGCACTACAGCTATATTATTATACGCCAAATTTGTTCTGATAATTATTCTGATATGATTTTCAAAAGTTTCAAGTGGTACTACTCATTGTCAAGCTACAGTCGTAGCAAGATTATGATTAGGGTAAGGTGAATCTTGTATTTGCTTCTTTTTCTTCAGGGGGCATAGGGTAGGTATTAGGGATAGATAAGTTGGGCTTGTCTGTCGCATGCTACGGGGACTAGAGGCCCCAAGGAGGACTGTTGGGTTCCTTCAGCCATAAATAGGCCCTTAGGATTCTGTCTTTCGTACCCGCTTTACTTCCTTCAATTTTCACACCTTCTCCATTATTTCTTTTTAATATTTTTTTCCTCTTCATTCTTAACCCGCGGCTGCTATGTGCAGGGGATCCTGTGAGAGAATACACCTTGTGCATAGATTCCCCGTCCTCTGTAGTCCATACTAATTGGTCTCCTCTCTTTGCTCTCTTGAGATTGTATTACAGTTGTTAGAGAGCTTTGTACTAAATAATAACACTAATAATAATAATAATTTGTTTCTTTCCTTCACTTTCGCTTGGTAGGAACTTATGGGTTGATCCTACTCGTTTTAATCTAGTATTCTCTTTTCTTTTTGCTCAATTATTTTGTCAAGACTAGATGATTTTCAATTAATTTAGCGCGTATTTAATCAAGGTTCATTTACCCATCGTCCAAATGCAGCCAAATAACTCAACGTGTATTCAATTTAAAAATTAATGTACAAAGAACCTTTATTAATTCCAACATGTTTTACCGTTGGGTTTGCAATGCCTTACAACTGGCGTGGTGAGGGATGTGTGGTTTAAACCTCCATTTTCAAGGGAAGTACTCCCTGGTTACGTGAAATGCCTCGCGTGAGCCGAGATTGGAACTTTGGTCCTTTCGGCTGCGAGGCCATCACGCTACCAGTACGCCAAAAGCTATCCCTAAATTGTTATTTAATGCATGTCTCAATTTGATAACATTGTCTTACGAGTTCGGCCAAGTTTCTGTTAACGGGAACAGCTGCGAACTAAACTTAGTAGGCAGCGATGAAGATTAGCAAGACTAATGTACAATTTTTACGCGTTCGCTCATGCAAGTGATATACTAGCGTTTTTATTACAATATATCTTGTGGTTACCTAAAGTGGATGTGGTTACTGCCTTAGTTCCTGCTGTAGCATCTGTAAACTTTGGATGGGAAGGGCTACTTGCATTGTGTACGTATCATCGAGACACTTATGGTAATGTTTTTGTGGTTTATGATTGTATCAAGAAAATGAAGATTCTGAACTGTGAGTATTCGGTGGAAGAGAAGCTGAAAACGCGCTTTTTGAATTTTTTTAATGGCCAGACGCTTGCTATGTTGATGCACCTACAGGTCAGGTCACCGGGAAAAGCTCCTCAGCTGTTTGAACTTTTATTCAGTGTCGACATCCTTTCCGACGTCATAGGAAACTACAACTTCAGTCGTGTTGACAGCGTGGCATCGACCCCGCTTCTCCTACCTCATGTTTGTCAAAGAAAATAACTTTGTCGTCTAGTTCCTCAAATTTACAACACACTGCGCAGACTTCAAAGGCTAACTCTATAGTATTGTTACTTTCTCGATTATTCTGAACAACCATTTAATTCTTTTGAGATTACGTTGCCGACGATTCATGATTGTCACTAAGTGTACAAATTTAACACTATTTTTGTTGGTAATTTTTCACGATTTATTACTCGAGAACAGAAATGAATTCAGATGTCAGAGTGATGATGAATTCGCCATGTCCTGAAGAGACTGCAGAGTAGCTGAAAAATGAGGTTTACTGTACGGGAGCTTTAGACCCGCCTTACAAGGAGGGCAGAGCTGAGCACAATAGCTGATGTAGGGTGCGTTATTTACAAGTGTCACCAAGAACTCAACGTGCTAAAGCTGGCTTGTGGACACACGCGAACAACACTACTATAAATTGTGACCTCACAATAAATATTTTTAAGGCGGCAGTAATTTGCAATGTTATCTCGTCGTCCTGACGTCTGGATGTGCTTGCAAACAAGCTCGGCCCCATGACTCACTCAATTACACTCCGTATTAATTCTCGACATCAGGCGAAGAGATTGTAAATAATCTTTAGCGTTGACAACGAGTCCCTTCCCACTGAAGAAGGGTGTTGTTTTAGCTGATCACCGACAGATTAAGTTGAGTCTGAAAACAACGCCCCTGGATGTTTCCGCCTGTATCTCAGAACTGTACTCCAAACACTATTTGCGAAAGAATTAAGTGTACAAATAAACGAGGGTTCAGTGGCTTTAAAGCGAAATAAATGAACTGGAAGTTTTTGGCTCTTTATTTTCTAAGCATTGTTTGACTCGCAACCATCTAAATCACTTTTTAATACATTAGGTGCTATTTTTTACAATACCTTCGAGATGACGATACCATATATAGAATCCTAATGCTATGAGTAGTATGAAGCGATCGTTGACTTTAATGAGACCATGAAGTTGAGAGGTCAGACTCCATCCTACTTTACATTCTCAACTCGGAAAGCTCCGAATAAAAAACGGAACGTTATGTGCTAATTTTCTTCTCTGTCAACACTCATGAGGAGGCTACGGAATTTTCAGCTAGTCTCGTCTCTAAGTGGTGGATCGTTCGTAATTATTTTTTTGATGCACGGTAAATTTTCGATGACCCGTAGGTATCTAAATAATTTACGATGGGGTATTCACTATTGAACATATTTGGTATAATGTTTTAGTACTCGACTATGCGTAGAAAGGGGCTTTTTTTACCAGGTAAATTCGTCTTCACCAGCCTTGCACAAGAGACCGACTTCGATCAAAACACCCGTTCGCCGAAATTGTGTCACCATTCACTCAACCTTCAAAGCAGGCTTTGTGATGTTTTGTTCTATATGGTCTCACTCACTGCAACGCAGAAGAACTAATGGTTTTTTGTTTTGTTTCGTTTTGTTCTATTTGGTTTTAGTTTGGTTCTATATGATCTCATTCACTGCAACGCAGAAGAACTAATAATTTCGAAAATAAGCATTTAAAATCCAGTTCGCTCATCGCTGGCGGTGGTCTCCTAGCTGACAGCCTCAACCTATTCCCGTCTTGTTCTCATCACAGTGCAAATGGTATCATGGCCGGCAAAGGAGCGAGTTTATACTTATGCAGCACAAGGCCTTACAGGGCTCACAGTACTCGTCAAAATGACTCCTTGAAAGACCCCACGTCGTTCTCTGCTTAAAGGTATCCTATCACAAGCGTCTGTTCCTGAGGAAGCCTCCTGCGTTCTGGCAGCCATGATTGATGCATTGGCTATCAGGATCTTAAATTCACTTCCCGGCTGCGAAGGAAGCAATGTACCGAGGTCTGAATTTTGGATGAATAAAGGGTTTTCATAAGGATTTTCACTCTTGAATGGTTTTGATTCTTTCTGTGTTTTTGTTCTCATGTCTGCGTTTTTGTATTTATGGCAGACCATATCAAATTATATAATACTTCTAAGAATTGATATAATTCTTCGAAGACTGTACTCCAACAAACCCTTACAACGAAATGTTAGAGGCATTTGAGAGATAATTTTTCCTGTACTTATTACAAAACAGGCTTACTGATTCTCTACGAAGACAATAATTTCAGCGCGTCGTTGCCATAGCTAAAAATACTGGGGAGGGAGGGGATGGTGGCGTGCGGGGGTGCGTTAACCTTTGTCGTTGAGCTACGTGAGTAGCTCAACTAGGATACTAGGATACACGCACGCGCAATGTCCGGCAACTCCTTGTGCGCATTGGCTTTACGGTGCGTGGTTGTTGCGCTGCCCTGTGCACAGTTCCCTGAAATATCTGACCGGTGCGGGAAGGTATGACAGTACTTAAGTTTAGCTCCACAAGGTACAGACAGAAAAATACTATATTTGGTTGAGTGGTGACTGAATCAATTTTAGGTATCAAAACGGGAAACTGTACACCAAACAATGTTAGGAATTTTTTTTTAGCATGGGAGCAAGTACAAAAGAGGTGCAGCAAAGCATTGATGAAATATTCACACAATAATTGTGCAGTTAATGGTAATTACCCAGAGAAGTTGCGGTGCCGCTTCAGGGGCCTCCAATAAGGAAACTGTTAAGATTAAAGCCCATCAATGGACATGGGTAAAATAAATTCAACTGTCCGCAAGAGACAGGAGCAATTCAGGCAGGGCAGTGCATGATTTTTTTTCTGCATATCATTGAACTGCAAATCCAGAAGAGATGGTTTGCAGTGTCACAAATAATTGCGATTTAGGTTTATATGAAAAATAACATTTGATAAAAAAAGCGAAAATATATTTTCTGAAGTTAAAAATGACTTCAGACTGACGTCATCAACCCTGCAAGAATGTTAGCGTTTCATGCGAAAGAGCAGAAAGTTGTTAGAATGCCTTTTATTTTACTCTTTGGAAGCAACGAGAGCAAACGAATAAATTTTTTCCCCAGGTCTGAACTTGGAAGTCGATTACAGGGTAATTTTGAGGTTAAGTAAGTTGGGTGTTGTATCTACGAAATAGCCTTCCTTAATATACAATATATGAGCATTTCAGTTCATTAATAATTCACTGTTACTTTCACAGAATATATCGTTCCATGTCTTAAGAACGCTTGGCTGTGCAATTACAGGGGCAAAACAAAAATGACAATTATTTCTGTTCTATATAGCTAAAATACCCAGTCTTCGCCGCCCTTTATGAACTTTAGAGTCAAATATCTGCAGAGTGGTGCTGCTGTAAATGATATTTGTTTGTCGTATTTCGACATAGCGAATCCATGTACGATGCTAATATACCCACCGTCGTTTGAGTTCTAAAAAAAGAAAGCGAGAAATTTCTGGGGTGAAGACATTTCTGATGCAATAAAAAAATTTCCTCGGCAAATGTTTACTTCTATTGCTCGTTAAAAGCAGCTGTCATGTTTTCGATCGCTTTCTAACGGATAACAAATTTGGAGCCTTTTTTTCGATTTACTGTGGCAACAGTGTTCTATATCAGTGAACAAAGAATGCACAAGAGCGAGTTATCTGGCGTTCATTTGAAGACGCTCTTCGTAACGCGTCTCCCATGACGCTGAACAAATTAATGTTGGCAGTATCTCCACTCAATTATGCTTTCCATTTGCCCCCTGTTAAGTGAGGTGTCAATCCTGCCGGGGTTTGACTTCTTTAAACTCTTGAACCTGGTGCATATTTTGCATAATGCCATTGATCAATTCACAGAAGATGCCTGCCATGGGAGATTTTGACGCTTGTTTTTCGCTACCAAACAGTGAATTAATCGAAGACGGATCAGCGGGTTGTGGGTTCATCATTCCTGGTCTTAATTGAAACTGGACGTGCAACTGATTTGTGCTGACCAGCCGCCCAGAGTCCTGCATTGTTTTTAAAATTTACATAATTTGTTTCGTACCTGGTAGAACCTATTTTCGGGCAATTAACTCGTAAAATATTGCGAAGTATATGTCAATAATTTTCGTTAATTTAGTTGCATTCGCATTCCTAATGGCAGCTCGAACATAGTTCTATCACACGCAACGATTAGCACATGTAGCTTCTGCGTAACGACAGGCGCGATGGTAGTACGATCGGCTTCGGACTGCTGTTGTACCTGACAATTATGTAATGTACTACGTACAGAATGAAGTACATCGTATTCGTGCCCCGACAGAAAATGATGGAATTTGCCATAGTTTATTCTTAAAATGAGTGAATTTTTTTCGGTGAATCTGCTCCTCATCATATCCTTCGGAGTCAACTATTCCTGCACAAACTATATTCACCAAAATATCGTCATTCGTAACCTATTTAATAAGCTATGAAATCAAATATTCATAAATGAACTATTTTAACAAAAATGCTGTCATGTTATTAAGTGAGAGACTTAGCTTCCTTTAGAATGCATTAGTTTACAATACGATATTCATTGTCCCATTTAGGACACTGCTGTACGTCGGCTTCGCTTACGGTAATGTTCTCTGTGATGGTACGTGATTAGCAATACAGATAAAAAATACATATATGAATACACATTATCATAATTGCGGGGATAACTGTTGCTACAATTGTGTCTTATTTGATGCTTTCACGTAATAGCACACGGATAACACACTCTCTGTGTGGTCGAGTCAGGTATTGAACTTCATGGTAGACTTTGTCGTCACATATAAGGATATATTTCTCACTAGAAGCTAAATGATGTGCCTTGTCATCTCAGAACGATGCTGACGGTCTAGCGACGATCCTGGTGAGGTGATCTATCATTGTACGAAATGGTCCGTCTTTAGTTCACAGGTCAAGATGTAAATTTCATGGAGAATATCTTGAGATTATCCTATATTTACAAGCCATCAAAAGCTGCTGGTTGATGGAACACCGCTCAGATGACTTGTAACGAGTCACTCACAAGTCGTAGTCCTAGACAAATAGCTATCAAAATACCCCATTAAAATAACTTCATACGTCCAAGACTGATGCTCGCGAAATGAACAAGTCGAGTTATTCATGAACTGATTGCATCGATCAATGTATAACGTTCCGAACGCAGATAATTTCTTGTAAGCTCAAGTTCTTAGAATCTGCTGGGTGAAATATTAGGTAAAATTATACAGAACTTGAATACTAACAGTAATTTCTAGTTCTCTACATTAAAAGTAAATTTAATGCGACAAACAGAACACATTCATAAAATGCCCACATGGTCCAAATCTGTTGCGAGCTAATCACTGCAAAGATATAATTAATCATCATTGTATTAATTTACATAATGGACACAGGTTCAAGTTTATTATCGCTGCAAAACAACTACCGTTGCAACGGACGATGTCAGACTAAAGAAGACTGGGCGCTAATTACTATATAATTTTGCAGGCGGGACCAATTGACGATGACAGTCATCTCCATGAAAGTATAGGTTCAGAACTTATGAAGATGTAAAAAGTAAATATTATGACTCGATGGAATCTCGCATTATCTCTCGGTAAGAAGGACGTTGTCGTCGTGCAGAGCCTCCTCCTCTGATTACGAATCATACGAATTTTACTTTATTGAAATCTTCAAGACGATGTGATGAGTCACCACCTGATAGTAGGATCGGATCTTTTATATTTTATGCCATTTAATTTTGAGCAAAGGCCGCTCGATCATCAGACAACATTACTGCCTGAGTAGGATGGCCCGCAGACAAGGGCTTGCGTGATTTATTTAAGGGCTTTGTTAGAAACTATCCACAATTGTGTGATAGATTTCGAGAGCCGACTTCGTTTATTTTGTTGTAATACCTCCATTTCTGAAAAAAAATTATGTACGCTTTTCTGGCAGGATCAAGCAAATTTGAAGAATCAATTATCTTCTTAAGTTCAAATGTTATTTTCCATGAAACTATGTTGGTCGAATCAAAGTTTGAGTCCAATTTGAACTTGGAATATCGGAATTAGAAATCAAAGCCGCAAGTTTAACATGCATTAGTATACATAGATATTTTATGGGAGTAGATGAAAAGTCGCATTTTCAAGGCCGAGTACCTTGAATGATACGTCTGCCTATTTGCGCCGATTTCCTTTCCGGGCCTGAAACCTGAAAATAAATGAGAGCAGTTGAGGCATTCGTAGTCTAGAGGAGAGTGATGCTAGAGTACTAAGCCCTCGAGCGCGAATTCATTTCATTTCATTTACTTGCTCAACAATTTGCTCGGAAAAGTAGAATTTAGAAGTGAGTAATCGCAACGCTTCTATCGTAAAATGATAGCTTGGCCTCAGAAATGCAACACCTGAGAATCCTTGCTCTTGATTTGTCAAAATTCCTAAATTCCTTCAGCGAGTTACCTCCCGAGCGTATAGTAAGAGTCAAACACGAAGTGCAAGTATGATATTCCGAGGAGAGCTACGTAATCTTTAAAATTTAGTTCGTACTGAGACCTTAGATGAATCAGTATTGACATCAAAATAAAATCAAGAGCGCTGCAATAATGATATGGTAGTCTACTAAACTCATTTCCTTTAAATGTGTGGAATTAAAGTAGTTCAAAATTTCGACAATGCAGGGAACAGTTTTACAAAACATAGTGTCAAGTTACGAAACACCTTTGGAAGTATGGTTCACCAGCGCAGTTCATGGGAATCAAATGATATTTGAGAATAAAGATCACTACTTTATGACGGCTAAAGTTTAAGCATATGCCAAGGCTACTACGGATGATGGTGCAAGAATCATGGAGCACAGTGATGCAAGAATTTTACATCCAGCCTCATGCTGCGTGATGGGCTCTTGAACAACTCATTAGTTAGAACGTGTTCAGAAATCAGCTCTACCACGAAAGAATATTCCGAATATTTGAATCACCGATACTTGTTAGGTGTTCACAACTTGTGAATAAAACATTACTACAAGGGAGAGCGATTTGAAAGTTTTCCTCCGCCTGCCTCGTTAACGACGTGTTACGTATGCCTGTTTTTCCAGGCGTTCTAAGGTAACTTCATTTCTATGGTAATCAGGTTACTGCTTGGGTCAGTATTAAGTTCGCAGATGCCTGTGATTTTCGTAAGTTATGGCTCTGGGGTGCGTGCAACACGAGTATTTCAGACGTCTCATGCATACAAATATTGCAAGTTCTCGCGGTGTACACTACAGCACCTCCTTCCATGCGCTCGACCTGCCCTCTGTGATGCGAGCAAAATCCTTTGTACGAGAAGGTTTAGACTCAAGGAAATTATAGCACGAGTTCTTTACTTTCTTTAGCATCTTTCCACACCCAAAAAACATGAAATGAATTCGAGGATACAAATATATATGAACATAGTACAGGACTTGTACCGCATTTTTTATAAATTGTAAAAAATATTTTCAAAAACTTAACTGAAAACTGTAACCATTTATGATTGAATGGCTCTTAATATTAATAAGAAAGGAAAAAATTGGAGTAGTAGCTTGTGATTTTTATAAGAATTAAATATTTTTCATAGTTCTTGGTTTCTCAGTACGTATTTTCGTTAACACAAGTGGTGAATCGCCTGAGATATTGTCTCGACTAGAACGAGCAGGCGCACCACAACAAACACTTGCTTTCGGGGTTTCGAGGTCAGAATTTGCAAGGGTAATCCAGCCCCTGCATCGGTTAGGGAACGATTGGGATCACGGGCTCTGGAAGCGGGACCCAAGCTGCACGGCGTGATAAGCGCTATCTGCGCTACAGCGTCGGACGATAGCTCGGCGTCGTTGAAGATGTTTCTTGAGGAGCCCCAAACTGCCGAATTGGATGGCAGGACACATCGTAACTCGTGATTAGACAAATGACGCCACGATTGGAGGCTAATCGGCTACAAATGCTGGGAAGAGTTTTATCGAGTAATAAGATGTTGCTTGTTATGTACTGCCGTAGACCCAGTCGTTGAAATGCGCCATCTCTATCTCAAGGCGCCGCAGGTGCGTCATTGACGATGGTTCGACAGCCCCAACGAGTGCTTACTTATTTCGTGATTCATTTTTTAAAGGACTCGGAATTTTTTGCCCGGATTGCTCCATTTTTCATCTGATACATAACAAAAACTGTTTTCTCGAACTAAAGCGAAGGTTTACGCTGCGGTTAACATCTCTGTTACTTTTCAAGCCTGATCGATTGTAGTACTGTCTAGGAAAATGAAAACCTTACTTTCTGGCTGCAAGATAATCTAGAATTGACGTTGAGCTTTGGGCGGCGATTCCTGGTCCTACAATTTTATTGATGGCAATATGTCTTACGATACATCTTCATAAATCACGTATTGATTCAATGTGCTAATTGGTGAAACTAAGTTCAAAAAACGTTTAGCTGACTCCATCAAAGTCATGTTTTCATGAGTATCTAGTTTTTTTTATTCCTTACGACCGAGTCATTTACCACTTCCTCCTGAACGGTATAGGAAAGTTCATCCATTTTACAACCTGAGGATCGCGCTGAAAACAGGTCTAGCAACAGCGCCAGGCCTCCTGAGAAAGAAATCGGCGGTGCCGTGCGTCATGAGGCGATGGATGCAGGCAGCTAAATCAGTCGGTGGCGATTTCATGCTCGACTGCCCAAAAAGTGGGCTCGCAGGAGGGCCTGAAATGATCCGTACACTCCATTGCCGGGCAAAGAAACGATGTCGATGGTCGTGCGCAATTAAAAAAAGTATGACCGTCGACTTGATCTTTTCATGACGTATACGTCGGGACATAGGCTCATATTTGAGACAGCGAATTAGTAAAAGCCGATGGAACCGACGACCGGTCTCTTTTCCGCACATCGGATGCCGTGGCTTTTGAGGACGCGGTGTGCCGCAAAAGCCCTTGTGCAGCTGAGTGCGTGAGCGCGTCTCTCCGGCCCTACAGGCCTCCTGGGCAGATAATGAATTTTCTGAAGAGCCCGTGTACCTTTTACAGAGCTCCGCTCTTTGCTTCCCTCATAATTACATGCTGCGCAATTTCCCAGTAACAACTCTCTATAATGGAAAAACCTGCAAGAACTAAGGAAATGACGTCTCGCAAAGCAGGAGTCCTCGTTGTCTCATATACGACCGCTAGCAAAAATCCTTTGTTAGATGTAACTTAAATTGGAATTTTGAAGCCCCGCCCTGGTTTTATGGAAGCCGGAAATTCGCAGCCGAAAATTCATGGCAACGAAATGCTGTAATTAGAGGTACAAGAATACTGATCATTCTATTTTTGGAAGTATATCAAGGGTGAAGAGCCCCAGTTCTGTCAGACACCTCCATTTGAGGAAGAAGAAACAGGAAGGCTTCCCAGGAACGACCGGTGGCGCTTTCACTCCACAAATATCACAATGTCCATAGAAATATTTACTGCAACAAAGTACGAAACTTGTCTTGTACATTTGGGTTAGGAACCCGTTTGTTTTCCGCATATCTTTTGACCGGAATACAATTTTACTTTACTGCTCAGGTTTGTCTCCATGATAAATTCACTTCACCACTTGCGATGCTGAGTGATTGCTGTCAAATTCAGAACCCTACAGTGAATTACATGCTTCATAAGATTTTCCCATGCCTAAATGCCATATATTTTTAAAAAGTCGCAAAATGATGCACTCTCTCGAATACGCTATAATCTGCAAGACTATTTATGTGTGCCTAATACTAAATTTCTTCATGAAGCTAAATTCGAAAGGCGTGTTCAACTATTCGGTTCGAGTAGAACTCAACAGCTGAGTTTCCCGGCCGCAGTGGTTATCTGGAATTGCACTCAAATGTGCACCACTTTGTCGTTTGGAGGCGTTAGGGAACTCGCTGTCGTTAGGAGACATTTCGAAGATATTGGTATCGTAGACCATTCTGCAAGCCTCCTCGGGCCTGACACTGGCGTCTGCCGTAGAGTCATTTTGAGGAAATAAAGTTCTTCATCTTATGCTACACTTCTACCACTGCGGTGGTTTAAGAACTGCGGTGATACATATAGTTCGCTAGATACGTGGTATTTGTCCGTCCTTGAGACAAAAAAAATGAGATCTGTTCCGGAACATGCTTTGACAAAAATGGGCAAGCTAAACTGTGTTTTCTACTTTCATCATTTGCTACTTCTGTTCGAATGCGTTTGAAAATGAACTGACTATAATACATTTTATTGCTTTTCTCAACAACTAGGTAAGAAGAATTTTAATCTAGATCCGGATTTTTCTGGGAGAAACTCATTGCTACGTTAAAATACGAAGAGTTTTTTATATTGTTCAAGCACTGGTCTGGCATTAACGTCTTCACTCTAAATGTATATATTTACCAAATTTATGGGAAAGAAATATTTCCATGAAAAATTCAATGTTTGTAGTGCTTGTATCTTCTGCTTAAGGAAGTCGTTCACAATCCTGGGTGCTAAGCCTCGAAGTTTTTGTCAGCGGGCAGTTCGGGGGACGACTAAATTACTGACGCGCCGTATGAGGCAAAAACTGAAACGTCAAGATAATTAACGATCCCCTACCTTAACGAACACTTATTGAACACCTACTTCAAAGAGAGTTACAGCATCTTAGTGTGTCCTAAGTGGGCTAGGTAGCGGTTGAAGCACTTCCAAGTTTATGACTGTTTTCACCACATGCTCAGGAGAACTTTCCGGCAAAATACGCACTACCGCAGCGGTGTGCCCGCACAGACCCTGGCTGGTTTTTAGGAGGCAGTAATCTGTGATCAGATTTTAGAGCGTATCTAGCCATGCGGTAAATTTTCGTCAGCGATAACAGAGTTGAGGTTCGTAACAAGTAGTTCTCGATGTAACTGATAACAAACGGCACCCGCTCAACTGAACGGAGGGGCGTGCACCGTCTGCGAGCTTCACGAAAAAAATTGAAGCACCACCTTGTTTCGAAGGCAATGTGTGCTGTCCGTACCGAGGGCGCCTCGACGAGTGGTGGTGATAGTGGCACATGTGGGGGAGGACAATGAATGTGATTATCATGAAATTGAGAGCGACACATATTTGAATATCCATGAGAAATGCTGAACTTCATGTCTCACATGCAGAAAAGAAATATTATTATTTATAGCGTTGAGTAAAAGTAAATAATTCGACAATAAAGTAAATAAAGTTCGATATGAACTATGTATGTACGTGAAATGCATCTTTGCATGTACGTGCCTGATTTTTAATATCTTTCATGCTGTAGATAAGTGACACGGAATAGTTTGAATTTTTCCAAGCTGTGACTTTCATGTTTCAAAGAACATACAGTGGTACAGTGGCAGAACATGGTACAGAAAAAATTCCCTTGAATAAAATTCAAATTAATGAGCTCAATTAAGTGCGGAAATTTACAGGGAATGTTTTTTTTTTCGGAGCAGAGCACCTTTCACAGCGCGGACTGCTGTTCTGAATTCATGTCGCACACGTCCACTTCCCGTTGGACACGTCCACTTCCCGTTGGANTCCGAGCAGAGCACCTCTCACAGCGTGGACTGTTGCTCTGAAATCCCGTCGGACACGTCCACTTCCCGTCGGACACTTCCACTTCATGTCGGAAACATTCATAAGATTATTTTTCTTTTAAACTGGAATTCTCACGAGCCCATGATATGTTGTGGGGGTTTTGGGTAAACTTGGCAACATTGAGTACGAGCCTTTAAACTTAGGCTGTTAGGTGCGATGTGGAACCTCAATATCAATATTTGGTCATCATGTTCGAGGAGAGTTATCAGTTTACAGCTTTTCATTCAGTTTTTACGCACGCAAATACAGTGGATGCAATAAATATCCGATACACTGTCAAAACTATATTAACCATAGTTACACAACAGTAAAGGAACGGAAAATTGAACATT
>VOMN01073837.1:0-91044 GCA_014899125.1 Orchestia grillus | reverse complement strand
ATGTCCAGTGCAGTTAAAAAGCTCTATTAAAGTTCTATCAAATTTTAAAATTAGAATAAGCGGATAATTCTGGAAAATTAGGCAATTTGGGTAAAAAAAGATAGAAACTTTTTTGTTTCGTCATTGCATTGCGTACCACATGCAAAAATGCGAAATTTTCATGACAAAAAGAATGGCGTCATTTCTCTTTGTGTGTGTAAATGAAATAGTTACAGACATTCATAAAAAGTTATGATTTATTGAAATTTTTAAAATAAACTACGAATATGTTGCACAAAATTACCTCTATCATTAGTCACTGCAAAATCTTTACTTGTGCTCACGATTAATGCTTTCTGAAACTGAAAAAATCTTGACTGGTGCTCACGATTAATACTTTCTGAAACTGCAAAAATCGTGTTAAAACGCCTCTCGCAAAAGGAGTTCCAATGAAAATTCAAAATAGAATATCATTTTAGACTAACCTTTCTTACTGCGCTGGAACTTTATTTCGATAGTAATTATTTCAGAAATTTTCCTCGTCTGTAAAATATATTTTAGCTCTTTTAAGAATGTGTCCCGTACTACATGCCTCCAGTTTCCGTAACGAGAGGTTTTCGTGAAGCCCATTTCGAAAACCCATTTCGAGAAACCTATTTTGCAAATTTTCCTTCAGCCTAAACGAAAATATTGTATCAAAATTGCTTCTATATTCGGATAGGGTAATTCCACGGAATAGGATCGAAACAGGTTACTACTAAACTGCTCGATTACTAGTTTTTCAACAAACTCTTAACCCACTCCATCCTAAGTCATACCGTTTAACTTTTGTGTCGTACCACTGAGTATTGGGTGAAATGAAATTATTTTCTGTAGCAATGTTCAGAATTCAGACCAACGCAGCATGCTGAAACTGTTCTGAGAAATGGTTATTTTTGTACTCCGATATTCACCTAAGCCTCTCGTAATTAAAACCTCAGTCGTCATGTAAATTCAGAAAACATGTAATGTGACGCAGAAAACGTGTACCTTTCGTTTAAATTGGGCAAATCGCACTTGCTCAGGATAATCCACTATTTTTTGTAGCGCACGACTGTAAATTACCTGTCTTCGTGGAACTTATGATTGTTTAATTTACACGTACGTATCTCTGATAAGTATCTACTTGCGCTCGAACGAATCCTAAATTTACTGAGATCATTTTCCAGAAAACTTGCAATTTTGGATCATGGTTTCGAAGGCATCTTTCATAAGTACGCCATTCAAAAAGCGGCCATCGCAGGCTTTACTGATAGCCTTATTGATTATTTTTATTTTCGTAAGTGAATACTTCATTTTTAAATAATTGCTGTTCTATTTTGGAGATGATGCAGAATGGGGTAAACACCCATCCCACTCGATTGCTTTGCGTGGCTCGTTGTGTTTTCTTTTCACCGTTTCTCTTTCTACTTACTCGTTTTAGATTAAGGGCGCAGATGTTCTTAAACTTGGATTTTTTTATCAAGATGCAACTGAAGTGCGTACGTGAAAGTTCCACTCAACACGCTGGATATGTTAATAAATTCTTTATTACATCAGCGTCAGTCATTTTTAACTCTTCTTCCACGAGATCTTCTTCGCATTGATTCAACCGCTAAGCATTTCTTTTTGAACCGCTTCATACGACGCAACTAGCTTTCATCCTTCTGATAATTATAACTTTTCAAATAATACACTGAAAAATGAGCATCAAGTTTACCTTTGACATCAAAGGCAATTAATTATAATCAAAATTCTTTGTTCACCGTTTTTTTCACGCGGGCTTTTGAAATTATTTACCTAGATTTTTCCATGGAGTCGGTAGCACTTCAACTGCACATCATCCACTTACGCACTCAACGCACACATAATAGAAGAGTAGCTTCATTCAGCCCTGCTTCATTGCTTAATTGCGGTGAATTATTTTCTGCGAATTTCGCGGTGGGAATCGAGCCAGTTAATCAGTTTCCTATTTTTCATTCCATTTCATTTTGACGTGCATGATTAGATCATTAACTGCTTAATTGAACAATGGAGAATAGAAATGCACCTCCGAGCTCAGGTCTGCCGAAGGCGTAAGGTCAGCTTATCGATATTCTGGGAGAGACGTCGTTAATTAGCGGAGTCGACTGACGAGTGCTGAAACTTACCTTAGTGCGTGCGAGCAAGCGTGGGAGTCAATTTCTTCGGAACGCAGGAGCCTTTTAAAGTCCTGTGATGTTTCCAATTCCCCGGGCCGTGTTCGTCAGTAATTAACACTGATGGAAAGTACACTGCGCGCCTTGCTTCTTCTCCAGCCTAGATATATAACACTTGTTTCAAGTCGGGTATTCGAATTGGCGTTTTGGGCAGGGGATCTGTTTAAGAACGGTTAGCGTGAGTGTTGGACAAATATGAAAACTTGCGGCAAATTTTTTTTTGCTGTGAAATTTGATAATATTCATTTTTCCAGTTTTTTCAGGTAAATCTGATTTACTCCGATATATTTAGGTTACTTTCAGTTTCCGCTACCTATGGGAATGGTTCTTTAAACTCTATGCACGAATATTTTTCTCCTCATTAAAAACTATGAGCACCTCAATTGACTCTACCGGTGCGAAGGTATGCATTTCGTGAGAATAAAAGGTTTTGTTCCTTAAGCCCTTCACCAGAGGAAGTGGCAAAAATATAAATTACAAGTTAAACCAGTTCAAATTATATACTTTGCAGTAGCTAGTTCTTCAAACTTATGGCATTGTAAATCATTTTCACCTTTCTAAAGCCTCAATTATTTCTTAAGGGAAAATCATCGCTGAAAATACTTAATTTGCTGGTTAAGTACTCCTGAATGACTTTTTAAGAAGTGTAAGTACTTAAAATTCGTGCGACTGGCAAGCCAATAGGAAGCTATACATGTGAGATCAAGTTTGCTCGAAATTTTCATTGAATAAAACTTAAATTCCAGAATTCCGGTCAGGAAGAATTTTGAAAAATTCAATTCTAGGGACCTGAAATGTTCAGTTTGGCATCAAATGCCAACATCTGTTAGCCGCAGTTGTGACTTAAAACAAATGAACTCGCGTTTTTCATTAGGACTGATGACGTAAGAAGGTAGCAAGCTCGAAACGAAAGTGTCATGTCTGACTACGTTTTGTAACCTCGTAAATCAAAGGCTTAGTATATCTTAAAGAGTTTAAGAGTTTCAGCTTTCCTACAGTGAAAAGTAATAATAAAGAGTATAAATAACTTCCGCTTGCTAATCATTCAGTATATCAGTTTCTTTAATTAAGGAAATCCTAAGAGCCTCCTGCAACTCTTGAAAATACACGTCGTTCTAAAATGATCGATGATGAATAACTGTGAGCATGACCTACGTGTGGCATTGTGTGCGTGTGGCAATAACTGTGAGCATGATCACTGTACGCATGGTACAATAACTGTACGTGTGGCACAATGGAGAATACGTGTGGTACATTAACTGTACCTGTGGCACAATAAATGTACGTATGGTACAATAACTGTACGTATGACACAATAACTGTACGTGTGACAATAACTGTACATGTAGCAATAACTGAGCAGGACGTACGTGTGGCAATAAGTGTGAGCACGACGTACGTGTGGCAATTACTGTTAGCAGGACGTACGTGTGGCAATAACNAAAAATATTAACGTTCATTTTATAGTCGAGGCATCGGAAGAGTTATTGAACAACAAATATGCAGGCTGTGAAAACTGAAATGTAGTGAATAAAGAGCGAGCTTCAGCTAATGCTTACATGAGGTGCACGCGGGGGAAAAAGAATCATATTTCATGGCGGTGGCATTGTATCGCACACATGTTTGCTGGTTGAAACTGTCAGGGAAGTTTTAATGGGAAGCTGAAATTCACTGAGCAGCCACCCAGTAGTCCAGAATAAATTTGAACAGGAAGGTATTTTCTTGAATTCCGCGTCTGTAAAAGTACTTGACGTTTTGGAATCAAATAAATCAAGAAAACTGACATCTAATTCAGGGATATAGATTACGAGGTCTTTTGAAGAAGTTCCAGCAAGAAGTAAAATTGGCTCGACTGCTGCTAGCCTCAGGCCTTAGGACGACAAAAATGTTCAGGGCATTTGAGGTAAAAATACGAGCAGAAGCAATTCCACACGCGGCAATAAATTTACGATTTCGAGTTTTCATGCGTTTATGAACACACGGAAATTTTGAGTGTACGTAAGGAAAAGAACAGGTGAATTTGAAGCGAGCAATTTGTAGCTGTACGGAGAGTCCATCGCCCGGTTTTTATTTTGGCACAACCAAAAAGCGAAGGCGCAGCAGTTCTTAGGTTTCGCTCTTCTTCCTATGCTACCAGCCTTGCTTGGCGGTACAGGGCCTTCAGTAACTGAGATTTGGAAGCCTTGACTCATGAAGTAATTGCAGTAGACTATCAAATCTACTGCAATGGTAAAATACCAGTTTATGATGAAAACTCTTCCATGTGGGATAAAGTGAAGGAGAAGTAAAGTCAAAATTCAAACCGTGCATAATGAAGAAATTCTTTATTTGTTTCGTGTGAGTAAAGACACTGCAAAAAACTGATATAATATTGTACTAATTTAACTGGTTCTTATTTACCAATTAAATCTCCTTCTATAGCTTCAGATAAAAAGCTGAAGGTAAGCGTGAAATTGGTGCTCATTGGGTCCCAAAAATAACAGGGAACAGCTCTCTTCAAAACTCTAAAATCATTGAAGTGGATTTGTGCTAATTACCGTAAGGTAATAATATCCCCCACACTAAATTAAAGATCAAACGAACAAAAGCGACAGTAGAAATTCAAACCCCGGGTTGATCAAAGATTCCGAATGAAATGAATCAAACAAGGATGAATCAATTACGTATTTAATTGATCAAGTTACGCTACAGAGATTACGCTTCAGCAATACTAGTTTTCGGGATGAGATTACGAAGCCATTTCGTGCAGAAAATATTGCAACTGAGAATTCCTTCAGTTTTATGATGTGATACTGACTGTGTCTATCGGATTCGATTTCGGTTTCCACTTTGGACTGTTTATAAACATGTATTTACTAAGCTCATGATTAGGTTTGGGTCTGTGTTGTAATGGCGTTGGCCTGTTTACTATATTTGAAAAATTGGCGCAGTTTGTTTAGCAGTTATTTAATTTTTTTTGCAGAGTATACTGGCTGGCACCACAGTAGAGCGGTCGCTATGTCCGCATCAGGGCCAAGCGTTACTGCAGCAATAGGTTGCACTAGGCAATGTTTCGCCCGTAGAGATAATCTCTGGGCAAAACTGCCAGAATGCATCAGGGAACTACATCGCTTCCGAAATCCTACCGCACTAACGGTCTCATTTCTAACAGAGATATTAGAAGTAGATTCACAAAAATATCATCAGCTTACATGCAGATGGTTCCGGTGATGGGTGAGAACGCGTCTGACGAAGCGATGAGACAGTATCTCAAAAAAAAACACAATAACCTGAGGTGGGACGTGTTTTGTAATTGTTTGTAATAGTGATAAATTTCGATTTTCTCCTCGATAAAACGAGTTGATAGCCCGTATTCTAAGAATGCTGTCCCGTATTTGTTGTCATTTTTACTTAATTTATATTCCATACAACTATTTCCTAGTGTTTGAGTCAGTTAGCCGTTTTGAAGTGACTGTGCATATCTTTGAAAACAGTTCACGATTTTTTCATCGATATTCACAAATTTAACAATAAAAATCGCGATTAACATTCGCTCAAACGGTTTCGAATAAAAAATAAACATATAGTTTGTAACGTAATCTCAGCTGAATACTATTACACTGAAAACTTAAATGCTTCAAGTTTACTATTCATTTTATTTATAATAGTCTGTATTCACACGAGACATTCTGATCCAAGCGTAACATAGTTATCCAATTTGTTCCACATAATTTTGGATAACAGGAGCGTCATTGGAGCGTAACAGCAATTTTCCACATGATTTTTGTATTTGACAGCTTAGGTATATATTATAACTTCAGCGTACGGTTCTGGAGGCCACTATATGCCACAAGCCAACACTGTACAGCAGCAGCGAATCTAACCCTATCGAATTGCCATTCCAATAACTGATTTATGCATCTAAAATTAGGATTAATATTGACATTACGCTTGTTAAACATGAGGATGAAAATTAGGAATAATAAGTTTGAATGATTTTTTCTTGGGCGAAATAATAGTGTAATATCGTGTTGATGATGCGGAAAATGTAAATGGATTATTTGAATTACGTCAATGCATTTTCTGGACGAATAATTCCGGTCATACTTGTGAGCGGATCTGTGACACATACATGCCGCAAGGTACTCTACAAAGCTCAGCAGCGTAAAATTTCTTAAATGCCTATCCAATGAGATTGGTTTGAACCTAAAAGTTCTCGTATAATTATTTAAATTAATGTGACTGGCCGGTGTCAGGTTCAGTTACCATCAAAGAATATTCGATTCGAGGTGCACGTCTGAATGTCGACAGGCGTGACCACGTGTGTTAAGGTCGAGGGCCATCAACGTTAGCCACATTATCTCTACTTAGATGTGAACGAACACATTGAATTATGGTGGATGTACAAAAATAATTGTGCAAGCGACTAGCAATACATATATTTTAAAATTTTACCCACTGCACTTACATCTTAGCCGTGAAATTACATTACTGTGAAAAACTGATCTCAACTTGAGTCTTTTGCACAATTATTGAGTGCGGCCGGGAGTGGGCCTGAGTTTTTTGTAGAGGTTGTTCATGTTCTATTTATTTTACATGGGAGTTAATTTCAGATTTCCCGACTCTGAGTCAATTTTCGTTTCAAACTAAACGGTCGAAGATAGGTGAAGTTAGAAGGCGGGCTTTGATGTTAATGTATGAGGAGGCACAAATGAGCAACAGAGTTAAGTGCACTCGCCAATGCATGTTCAAGCTATGGTAATATTAATTAATGCAAAAGGGTGTTCTCAGAAAATGTATTCACTGCTTGCCATTCAATAATTTCGAAGCAAAAGACACGCGCACGGAACGAATTGGCAGCAATGGCCACCTACACCTAGCGAATTTATCAGTCACTCTGCGCTGGTGCATGAAATGATTATAAACGTACATTTTTTTCTTCAAAATTATTGAGTTTAAACAGTGATTGCATTTGTTTGGAATCTTTTCTATTGACGTATTCCAAATCAACGCTCTATTTTGTACGAATTTGATCAAATTATCCGTATCTAGTCTTTGATCTCCAAAATTTGAGTGCGCTGTTCGAGCCTTTAATCTTAAGTAACTGAGACAGAAAATCATCGGACGTTTTGAATAATAGTCTCAAAACATTTAATACTTCCAAAGGGGTCGGCATTTACAAAACTCTTTCTTATCTTTTAACAAAATATACAGAGCAGAATCACGTATTTTAAAATTTCTTCATGTTATTTTGCAAGTCCCGAAGAAGGTCGTCCAAATGTTTACTGTTTTTTAATTTCTCACTCACAATCCCATTTCAAGTTACTGTTTTGTGACACATGTTCAATGATATTTCACGGATTTAGTTATCTTTCACAACTGCAGTGTGAGTTGAATTTGTGCTCCTAGTGCAATTGTCGTTCTTAAAACTGCACGTCGATACGTAAACATTTGCCTTTCAAAACTTCATGAAGTTATTTTTGTTCACACATAAAACTCCACGTTTTAAGAATTTTTTTTCTTTCGCTGAGAAGAAGTAATGTTGATACAATCATCACGAGGGACTCCGTCGCCTCAAGCTCTTACTCTTGAAAAGAGGTTCTCAACAAATAGGCATGTCGCTCAAATTCGTTCTGCATCATTCATGAATTTTTCAATTTTTGCCAGCCAGGACACGGTCTCTACGGCCAAACATAATATCCTCAGGCAATTTGAGGTAATATGCAGCACAGACGGGGCAGAAAATGGAGCGAGTCTAATTCTCCATGAAATATCCTCATTTTAAAGCGCTCGAAATTCAAGCTCTGTCCGCCTGATGCCTATACTTTAAAGCCCCACTTAAGTTTTCTTGCATAAAAATATGAGTGACGCTTTTTCAGTCAGTGAGTCTTCAAAAATAAGTTAATAGATTTTTTGAAAATATCTTTTTCCAGGTGTTTTAAATGGTGAGTTCTAAATTGAATTGAATCATGCTGGAATGAAAATTGCGCAACAAGTATGAACCGATTGATATTATCGGTGGGTGTTTCATTCAACAATACATGATTGAAGCTAAACTTTTAACTCGTGCACCGTCAATAGCCCACATCACATTCTGACATCTTTGCTGTTTCACACTTTAAAGTCATAGTTTAACCATTCGAAGACTGGAGTACGTCTGCGAGTATTCCCTAACATGACGTGCATCAGCTTCTCACATTTTACAGATGTTCTGTGCGTGTTCTGACATTTAGGGGCCTCTCTTGTACAGTGAACTCAAAAAGACTTTTCAGCAGTGAATATTCTAGGCTCATTGCTTTCTTTCTCTTTCAGCGTTATTGAAACACTTGGTAAAAAGTGGCTACCGTTTAAAAAAGTCCTTTCGCGTGGTATTTTTTTTCCATCTTGAAAATGCGCAACTTGTCCATCACTGCGGGCGTGGACAGGTGCCTGCCGTCGTCCCATTGCCAATGTGCAACTTTCGGTTACGAAAAGAATGAAAACGAAAAATAATGCTTTCAACACCTCTTATAAGATTTTTTTAACGGCTTCTAAAGTCTAACACCTTTTTTTTAAGGTCACGTATGCATTTTCTGAAGTGCATTTACTTAAAAAAACGTATTACTGTGAGACTTTTTTGAACGCCATGTATAACTTGTGTTCTCATCGTCCTTCCGAAAACTTTATAGCTGTGAGCAGAGGCTAAAACATTTTAATTTGGTGCTTCTAAGATACTCTTTTTTTGGTTAATTTTTAGTAGCCGTTCATTAAAGATGCGCATTGAAACGTGAATACTCAGTATTTTCTCGAGCGCGTTAATTACTTCGTGAAACTCGTTAGCGCGTCTCAGAAATGACGTAAAAAAAGGTAGTTGAGTCCAAAATCGTATTCTTTTCTGAGAAGACAATTCGAGAGCTCCTATTGAAGTCGAGTGGCCACTGACGCCTTTAAATTAAGTCAGCAATCACAGCAAATGAGCCATGTCTGCCCTGGAACTGGTCATGACGATCGAGAAGAAAAAGGTGCTCTGGGGATCCTAATCCTCTTACGGACATTGAAGAAAAGAAGTTCACTCTTCCTAGTCTAACTTTATAGAGCCCGTGACGTCAATTATGACATTTCCAGGGACCATTATCGTGCAAGAGACTAATATCATAGCCCGCGTGACGAGAACGTGAGACGGCGATAGAAAATCTTGGAATTGGCACCGTGAGCTCGCATTCAAGGCATCATTATTCCGACAAAGAAACTTTCTCAGCGCTGAAAGGATTGCACAAAAGTGCAACGCAAACCATTGTTTGCCGTAAAAATGTATACTTTAAAATTAGTGATATTGTTGTGTTTAATATGCACGTACCTTAGTAAACAACATGCGCATATGAATGAACTGGCGGCTTTTTGTATGTTCATAATAAATAGTCAAGAATTTAATTAATCTTAAAGTGCATGCCTTGAACTAAGACAGAGATTCCTTTCAGTCCACGAGATTCATTTTGTATAAAGCTTCGCAACGACTTCAGAAAAGCACTTGAGCCCTAAAAACAGCAGTTTGAATTCTTTTAACTATCGTAGTTGAAATTTTATTTCAGGATTATCCCGATTTTTACGCGAACATAAATTAAGGTCTGGAGGGAAACGCTTCAAATTAGCCCGTCGCTGAGGACTGCTGGAGAACGACTTTCAATGTACCTTTTCGATAGTGAACCTATCATATATACTGTAGATTTTCAGGAGGCTGTGTGAAAAAACATTGCTTTATAAGCAACTAATAACTAAGTCACGACACTTTTTCTATATGACAGGACCCTTTTTTAAGGGAATTACGTACAATATTTCACCATCATTTTACATTTCACTAAATGCATTTGCGTGATCATTCCATAGAGTTGCGTTGCACGTTGCTCTAAGTGAGCGCTGCTGAGCATGAGGTCAGTGAAACACATCCGGAGACTCACCATTCATTACAAAGAACTATTTTATGTACATGACACACAACACGTTATAGTTAAACACTCTTTTATACATAATCTAACAATTCGTAATCTTAATATACATTTTGAAGAACTTATCGACGCTGAGAAATTTTACAAAGATCCTTCAAATTCAAATCACGGAGTCATTATTTTCAAGTTTTCCATCTGTTCCTCTTCAGGACAGGATAGTATGTGCACTATCGTAAACCTCTAAAAATGTTTTTTATCGAAAGTATTTCACGCAGTGAGGGAAGATGAATGAACATGCAGAACAAAAGAGCTGTAATTTTTTATTGTTCTTCATCACGGAAATTTATTTTGTTTTTATGGGAAGAAAATGTTTTTTCCGAATTTAGTGGATGACAATCAAGTCTGTTTTTTTATTTTCAGTACTAATTGTTGAAGCAGCTTCAACACTTTGTGAGCGGAAAAATTTATCCATGAAGTGTTTTTCCTAACTACATTCAAAACTATTCAAAGTTATTTGCATAAATTGATTGTTTTTGATGCAGAACTATATCTTCGCTTTATCGTATTGTAATGATTTTCAAACTTAAAAAAAGTCAAAACTAAACATATTTTTAACAAGTGTTACAATACATGAAAGCCCATTATTAGCAAATGTGGAAATGAACGAGCAGTAAGCTAGTTGCAATAACTGTATCATGAAAATAACTACAATTAAGAAATCGATAATTCTGGGAAGATGCCGAACGGATCTAAAAAAAAACTGATGCACGATGTGTACCAAATTTCTTGCTCGTCAATGTTTAGTAGACGATCCAAGCTTTTTGTAGTAAAAGCAATTTCTCAAAATTACAAAAATAGAGGATCTAACATTCAACATTGAAGTAATAAGTAGCTGCAAAAGAAGGAATCAGAAGAACATTACTGCTCCACGAATGTTTTTTCCAGTGAACACTGCCAGTTTTAAGCTACTCACATATGATTTTGTACATGAAATGAGTCTTTCATTTTGTGCTAAGTATACATTAACGAATATTTTCAATAAAGCACTTGTCAATGATAAGTATATGCGCCACACAAATGTCGTACCGTACTGAGAAACGGCGACATCACGTACAAGACAAGGATAGGGAGAGTGGTTTGACGATCACGGAGGTGCTTGACGTCATCTTCTACGTAAGCTTGGAACTATGGTAAACAGCCATGACCGCTCATAGGAGTTGAGTATAGCCACTGACAGCAAGATTTTCAAGTACCATAAAAAATATTGGAACAAATATTGACATGAACATCACTTGCAAATGATCACGGAAGTGTTTATTATGATATATACACACATTGACACATTTTGGGAGAATTATCTGCCTAGATTGGATATAAACATTGATTCTAGAACTCAAACATCTTACGTATATATGACAGACTGAGGTAGGCAGCAGGCAGCATACTGGCCATGTACAATATATTTTACAGTGCGTACTATTATATTTTCTTTTGGTATTTTTATCTTGAGAGAAAGCGAAGTTAAGAACGAATATTCATGTACATCTATTAACAATGAGCGAAAATCTTCATGATGCCTAATCAACTCATGCTCACCTCAGTTGACGGCCTGCTGAGAGAGCATTTGTTAGGTGCAGCGACGGCCCAGGATGGCTTGTTGTGGCTTCTGGTGTATATCGATTGTTTTTGAAATGTTCCGGTCAAGTTAGAATTATTCACATTCGAAGCAATTTGTCGGGTATCCATTTCTTGCTTTCCAGAAAGTGCGAAAGTGTGAGCCTGCTGATCAACTTTGAATGTTTCTGAGCCTGTAGGGATGACTCGATGGCCAAGTTCGGAAGAAGGAGACAAATTTTGGGGTTTGTTTGAAATTTCAATATGTATAACATAGTATTTACTTATTTTTTCCTGTCCCAAAATATACTTATCTTTAATATACTCAGTTATGCATGCATAAGAGTTTGATAAAAGAAGTTCAGAGCCAGGATTCTGAGTGATTTGTCCTTGAGCATTACTCAGTATTTTATCAAGATAATGGCCTGCTTTTTCCCCAGCGGGCGTCCGATCGCGCATACGTGATGGATGCTTCTGCGGTGCCTGTCTGGAAAAACACTTGAGTCTGTCCGACGTCTGGAGGTAAACAAGCAGTAAGAGGCAGAAAGTCAGAATCAATGTTTCAGAAAACACTCGTAGACCAACAGCAGAATTCCGTCCATCTTGCATGGCAGCTGGGTGTTCCTCTGCACAAAACATAAAAACAAAATATTTAACAAAAGTCTACGGATGTTACAACTAACATTCAAATTACTCATTCAGATAGCTCGGCTCATAGGAGCATTAAACTCATCGGATATTAGTCCTGAGATTTAAGTATAAATTTAATTGCGTATTCTCATTAACTGCTATGTACGCCGATATGTTTTAAAGATTTCAATGAGTTCCAATTAGCTTAGGAATAAGTTAAGTGACATCAATAGGTTTGATGTGTTACGTTCAAACTAACTTGATGCTCATTTTCACACGTGAAGTGATTGAATGACTGATAATATCAGTTTTCTGTATGAACAACATATTCCAAAAAAGGATCTAAGAGTATCTTATGGCTCGACAGTGGTACATCAAAGTCATTAAGTGCAATTGAACGCCTATACGTAGTACAACTGGGAACGAACCTTTAATATTAACTGTGCATTGAAAGTTATGAAAACATCTAAGCCTAAAAATAAATTTTCTTACAATTAACAGAGATTGTTCACGCTTTTTGAGCATTGATACCCTGCAGGTCATATAAGCTTAGTTACTTATGGACCCATGATTAAAAATCTTCGTACCCAAATACATCATTCAAATTCTAATTTCAAGGCAGTCAGAATTTAATCATAAGTGTACCACTTACTTTTTCGTTATCTTTAGTACGTGACTGAAAGTAAATGAAAAATGCCCCAAAAAGTATCGGCATAACTTCAAGAATGGACTCACCGTTCAGGACGTGCAGTAAAGTGAAGGCGCCGTGCAGGTTGGAGGGCATGCACGTGTAGTTGCCGCTCTGCTTCTTCTCGACGCGCTCGATGTGCAGCGACGACATCAGGGACTCCTCCCCCGTCCGAGTCAGGGTCACCTGAGGGAAAATGTTTTATTGAGAGGCCGCTTATGTTTTATTAAGAAGCCTCTTATGTTCAATTAAGAGGTCGCTTATGTTGATTTAAGAGGCCGTTTATGTTGTATCAAGAAGCCTCATAAGTTCAATTAAGGGCCTCTTATGTTCAATTTAGTGGCCTCATGTTCAATTAAGAAGTCGCTTATGCTGTATGAAGTAGCCGCTTAAATTTTATTAAGAGGCTGCTTATGTTTTATTAAGAAGCCGCTTATGTTTTTTAAGAAGTTGCTTATTTGGAAATTAAGAGGTTTCTTATATTAAATTAAGAGGTCGCTTATGTTTTATTAACGGCCCGCTTAAAGTGGTGTCAAGGAGTCTCAGGGTGGGAAGTTCAGTGGCATAATTTGAGTGCTATTCACAGCTCCTGAGTTTTTAATCACACCCTCTAAGCTATTATTCACAGCCGCTGATCTATTATTCACAGCTGCTGAGCTATTATTCACTGCTCCTGAGCTATTATTCACAGCCGCTGATCTATTATTCACAGCTGCTGAGCTATTTTTCTCAACTGTTGAGCTATTATTCACAACTGTTGAGGTATTATTCACAACTATTGAGCTATTATTCACAACTGTTGAGCTATTATTCACAGCTGTTGAGCTATTTCGAATTCGGATTTCACCCAAAAAATGCATGCCACAGTATTTCAGGATGAAAATGGTATTAAGGAGAATACCGGTAAATGTTTTCACCGTTTGGTTAGTTAACAAATCATAAATGAAAATCAAACAGATTGCTTGTAAGAGCTTTTGAAACTCAGCTTCAGAATACTTGTCGTGTTTGATTCAAGTCTGATATTAGAAGAGGAGAATTTGAAATGGTCTCAAGAGAGCTTGTACAAATAGAGACAGCAATCAGGATCTTTTCGAGAATGTTACTTTTAAGTTAATTTAAGAGAACTATATATATATATCAGAACCGAAGTCAAATCTAGGAACTAGAATTGCATTCTAAAACAAAAATATACTGTAGCAGATACGAATTCTGAAATTGTTGCATAGCAACCTCAATTTATGATTAATATAATGTATATATTATATGACAATGTATATTGCATAACATTGTGCCGCAATGTACAATGTTTATCACGGTACATGATATCGCGCACAACGCATAACATTATGAATTATAAGTATGGCAACGTATATAATGTATAAATACAGAACAGTAATGCAGAAGTAATGCATAATGGACTAAAAAATATTTGTGCCTCGATGTACGGTGATTCAGAAGTTTCTAGTTACTTAGAGCAGTTAGCCAGCACAAATTAATTAAGTACCTTCCGACACAATACAATTAGGTACCTGCAGTCACAAATTAGTTGACTACCTGCCAACACAAATTAATTAAATATCTGCTCATATAAATTTATTAAGTACTTGCCAACACAAATTTATTAAGTAGTTGCCAACACAAATACGAATGTTTTTACATATTCACGAGGGCAACGATGTCCTTACATCAATATCATGAAGAAACGGTACCTATGGAAGGCACCTATTTATTCCTCCGATTTCTGATATGAGTTACACAAAAAGTACTCGCCTCGAATGAGGCAAGGTGAAGGGACTGTACTGAGGCAAGGTGAAGGGACTGTACTGAGACAAGGTGAAGGGACTGTACTGAGGCAAGGTGAAGGGACTGTACTGAGGCAAGGTGAAGAGACTGTACTGAGGCAAGGAATAAGATAATGCGAAGGCGAATGAATCAGAGACAACAGAGTGTCGCTGGTCTTGCACTTAAATCATGGGAAACCAGTTTTCGTTATGATTTAATTAACAGATGAGACTAATTTTACGCCCAGGTAATGAAGAAATTATTCTTTCGGATATTAGAAGAGACAGTTCAATTTATTGGAGAATGTCACAGTACTTAATTTTTAAATTTAATTAAACCGGAGTAGGTGATCTAAGCCAATTAGTATTCCATTGTACTATACCAGTCTCCTAACGCTTTAAGATGTTTGACATCCACAGTTCATCAAAAGAGCAACGACTCATGTTCGAGGGACATATGTAAGGTACTCAATTTCGTACCAGTATACGTATGTGCTGCCCCGTGTTTCGTTTTTAACTACTCCAATGAAACCAATTATTAACTTTATCTTGATCATAGTGAGCGATGCCTGATCAATGAAAATATTAATATGCTTGGACTCATTTATTATTTTCATTCACAATTCGAATTTTGCGCACCGAGCAAAGCTTTTCTCATCGAAAACTACCGAGTCTTTATAAATTGCTTTTACCAATTCCAAGGTCTTATCCGCGCTATTTTATTTCAAAGTGAGACATTTTCTTTTGAATTTGCCGCAGCAGATTGAGTTCGGAGTGATTGGATCTCAATAGTTTATTTGGGAGTGATGTTCTCTGCGAAGATCCCTCAATCTTCAAATGAACTTCTCTCAATCTTCAAATGAACTATAGTTCAGTCCGACCTTGAGCGATGTTCGCTAGCGACCACCTACGCCTCGGCAGTCCCGAAAGAAACTCATAAATGTGGAATTACTTCTTGAATTTTGTTGTCTCCTAAGGTCAGTATTGTGAGATTGGCTCCTCTTTATTTTGACGTTCCCATCTCTTTAATATGTTCTGCAATGCAATAATTTTGGGAGATGAGCTTCACTTCATTTATTTCATTGCAGAGTTTCAGTGCAATCCTTACAATGCGATTGGTCTTCGACTTTGCCATTTTTCTCATTTCGGAAGGGGCATTTTGTTGGTGTTCAGACTAGCTCACTTACTAATCCAGTGCATGGATTGGTTTCTGCAAGTATTAGTAGAAAAACTTAGGAGTCATTCAATTTTAGGTCATGCTTAATGCAATTTACGCTCTGTTAGGCAAAGATTTATGTTGAGTCACATTTAGAATTATTATACTCTAACTCACTTGGGACACATACGTACACTGTTAACGACCAAAATGTTGAACATATTCCAATTTACGTTTATGTTGCACTCACGGGATATTTGATTAGCTCTGAAGAAAATAAATTGGACTTAACTCTTACTAGATATATTTTGACTATGGTAATCTGACTTTTGTCAAGCAACACATACAACCACGTAAAATTAACAGGAAAATACACTATAACAGCATTGCTTCTGAAAAAGCATCTTATTGTAAAATTTACGACTTTGGTTTTTACGTCAAAGGAAAATGTGACGATTTTGTATCAGTTAAGTAAGTTCTGGCCTTTAGCGTCTTTGATGTGAAAAACGTGCTCAGAATTAAAGCAAGACATTTTTAATTTTTCTTTTCGATGTTGTTCGGTTGAGAGACGGCACTCGGCTATCAGAACACACGAAGCTCGTCTCAAAAGCTCACAATATATTTAGTTCCTACATTAGAGCTTGGAGATTCTTCCTTTTTTCCTGAAAATGCACATTTCAACCATCAGCCTTCAACCATGTATTCGCTACGAGGTGAAAATATATTCATGAACTTGTGGGGCAGAGACTTTTTTCAAGCAAGTAAAATTTCGCTGCACGATTCTACTCACGTTCAAGTTTGTGTCGGTGCGGTCGAGGACCCTCACGGTGTCGTGGTACCAGAAAATGTAGTCCGGCATTTCGACGACGTCGGTGATGTGGCAGTCAATTCGAACTTTGCTGCCTGCTTTCACATGTCGATCGTCCGGGGGTTCAATGTTTACCTGGGGCACTGGGGGACAGAAAATAACAAATTGAGTCAACAGATTGCGTAAAAAATAGAGCTGAGGTTCGAACCAACTCAGGAACTGCGGAATTGGACCGACAAAGTGAGCGAGCGTGGAAAATGCCTTACAGCTCCATCAAATGAAACGATTCAAATAAGGACTTCTTAAGAGATTTGGAGTCTGGCCGAGGAATTGAATATCTTAATGATTGAGAATGCACTATTGCGGGAATAAATTCAAAATTCTCACAGTATAGTTTTTAAAGCAGATAGGAAGCAAAGATGAGATAAAATAATTACAGTTATGGCTGAATTTATTACAGGGAAACTGTCACTGAAAATAGCAAAGTGTTCTCCATGCTAACGTCAGTAGCCATATGTCCGACATTGTTTCCACCTATTTTTCCATGATGTGCATCAAATTTAACATTCTGTAACTTTGACCTCAAGTTATACTAAATGCTAAAATACACTGAAAACACTTGTGGAGGAAAATACACTAATTCTTTAGGTATTATTAAGTAGAGTATCAGAAATAAAACAAACATTCTGAAAAAATGTGAAGTGATACGGACATTCTCATCCTCAAAAACAATTCGAAACATTACTCAAATCTTCATCAATATACATTTTTCAAAGCGTATTCACACATATCGACGTGCAAATTTCAGTCAACATATCCTGCAGGAGACGTCTCAGTTTCGTTGCGCGCGAATACATTGGAATACGAAACATAATTCAAATTTCATATGCGAGCTTAGAGCAGAAGGTTAACGTATGAAGTGCAGCGAAAAAAAGCTGTTCCGAAGACAGTTATCGGGGATTTAGTGATGCCTGGATTCCAGCTCCACAAGAGCCATAGTGATGAATGAGAGGATTACCCTTATCACCAAAATAAAGGATGTGCAAACTGAATAAGTCGAAAAATATTGATCGGTTATCATCACACTTACATTGGCTCTTGGGTACTGGAATTTCGCTACAGGGTTTTGGAATTGTCAAAGAAAAAATAAAAGCGATCAAGTAATGCAAAATAGGTTCCTCATAATTTTTGTTATGAATCAGGTTTCATACACTATCGATCATTTTCAAGCTCTCATTACGAGGTATTCATTGAAGCAGAAATGGGATGTAGACCTCGGCAAAAACAAACAATTTTTCTCCTAGTAGAGAAAGTGAAGAGTTTAACTCGTGCTAAAAATGATTGCATAAGAGAAAATTTATGGTAAAGAAATGTGGACGCAATATTATTAAAGATCTATGAATCGTGGACGCTAAAGTGTTACGAAAAGAATTTTTTAGCGTAGATCGCACAGGAGCTTTCCAAAATGCATGCTGTAAAACTAAGTCTATGAAATTACTCTCTTAACGAACATGCACTAGTAATGCTGGAGGTAAGGTACACCTGAAGTATCCGACACATTTTGAAACCACGCAAGCTTTTCAATGAATTTGTTTCAAGCCATGGTATGGCAGCCAAATTATCAAAGTCACACGCTCTGATGAACATCGAAGCAGGGAAATGGACTTTTTTTCATCATTCACTTTTTTAAAGCGGCTAATTGATCGTAGTCGAACAAATTAATTGTGGCAGAAGGCCAAATTTTATTTGGATGAAAATTTTTCTACCAAGAATACACTGGGAGTGTGTATGTATTATTGATTTTTCAAATTAATCCCGAGCAACCTGAAATGATGGCTTAGAAACGTCAAAATTGCGCGACTTTAGCTCTGTGCTGCATACTTTCATCAAAGCTTTTTGCATTCACTCATGCGCGGTGAAACTTTTGCTCTTCATTTATAACGCACTTGGGGTCACCGGACAGCCCCTTATACATATTACGTGCATTATACTTTACGCAGACGCGTTCATTATGCTTTAGCGTTGTTCTAATGAAGAAGCAAAGATTGTTCCCGAGCACGAAAGTTTAGCGAGGAAATCATCAGAACTCTTCCGGGCAGAATTGGAAGAGCTGAGTGACGTTGCCATTGAAATTTATGGCCTAATTTTCTCATTTTTGTTCATTTCTAAGTCAAAATGAGCGGGACAAACGGGTCGCATTTCTTGCTAAAGCTGAATAACTTGCTGTTGTTCGGATAAGCTTTGAATGAATGGAATTTTGTGGAAGGTACATTATGATTTAGTCAAATCAAGTGCAATCCATGTAAGCTCTGAAAAATGAGGTAGATAATCCTTTGATAAGTGAGTTAAATCGTAGTGGAAATCACTTGCACATTGTAGATTAAATTTATTCAAAATATTTTCAAGCGCTTACGATCAAACACAGCCGCCGGCGTGCACCCGGGAGTCTATTTTCCTTCTCTATAGCAAAAGCCCAGTAATCTGACCGTTAAAAATATTTGCTAGGTCACTCGGACAGCAGCAGCTCAAGTTCAAGAACTCCAGCTCCTAAAAGTCCCCGCGAGCGTTTTACTGTCCAGTAAAATTTACACAACCTTTTGAGTTCGGAAATGAGCCTCGACTTGGCGAGTTTGTCAGATTCGAGCTCCTGTAAAATGATTTTGCGTCGAGAATTGTTCAGATACCCAGTTCTATGCACCTTCCTGTCGTGAGTGAATTGTTCAGACTTGGTGCTCATGTTTTGAGGAGCTTGTTTCAAAGTCTCAAAATTGCTCTCTTTGTACATTTCTGAAACTTTATTTGCATTTCTGTGAGTTTCATAGCTTGCAATATCGAAGGACATAGTTGTTTTCACATTTAACATTGACATTTGCAACCCAGTGAAATTGTTTATTGATTTTTTTTTACTCGGAAGGCGTTCAAGTTGAAATCTAACCATTTTCTTTCACGATTTTTTCGAGCAGTGGCTAATTTAACTCGAGAAATATACTCTCAAGAATTTTATATGATTTGACAATTTTCATGACTGGTTGTCTGAGCGTGTCACCTCCACGTGAACGAGTCGAGAGAGAAAATATGGAAACTTTTTCCAATTTTGTACCTCAAAAATATTTGTTTTTGAGCTGAAACTCTGCGTAGCAACAACATTAGGAGGACATCACACTAGTTGAGACCGTTTTTTTCAATTATGACACTCTCATTTCAACAGAGTTACAGTGTTTAAGACTTTCAAACTGCAGCAAAAACCTAACTTGAACTTTAACCGAAAATCTATGTCCTAAATTACCATTCCTTGAAAATCTGCACCATAAAATCTATTGAGAACACATTTAGCATATCCTCAGTCTTAAGTCTAACTCTAACAAACTGGCAAGCTCTGGGATGATTGCCCCGGACTGGATTCCGGTGGTGTCTCCAGTTCAGAAATGGAGTCTGACTCGGCTGAGGTGGCGGAGGAGCCACCTGATCAAAGGTCGCTAGAGCCGCTCATCTCGAGCATTTGGGACAGATTGCAGGGCTCTATGTCGAGCGAGAACCGATTTCAAGGAGGATTAAATCCTAAAGGATTGAGGTCATCAGAAGTCGTGTCAGGCAATGCTCTACGATTTACCTCAACACGAGATCTTGAGCGCAAACAACATCCGAGATCGGCTGTTGTAGACGCACGTGAGGCGGGCTTTTCAAGTAGGCCGAGCGATGCTTCGCTGTACTCCCATGAATATTGCAGGGCCTGTGTTGTGTTCAAAGGGATGCACAATACTGTGATCTGAGAAGTTTTGTGAGCCCAATATGGCAAGAGCTTGCGACATGCCGGAGTGGCTTACGCTGTGCTGGCCCATTTAATGTCTCCTTTGTTGTTCGGTGTGTCAAGAGTGTCTTTGGATGATTCGATTCGTTGTCATGTTTCCATTAATTTTGAAGTGCTCTCATAGCTACAGTATGAACAGTCACTCAGTGATGTTTGATCATTTTCTCATATTAAAGTTAATATCTGAACCTACGGAATTTTAAAACCGAGAGGTTATCAAAAGTAAACTTTGTCAGTTTGTTTGCTGAATTTTATATCATACGGAAACATTTTGATCAAACTGGTGATAAATTTATTGAAAGCATTTTGATAACAACCGATGGGACAACACATTCACTTTCTGACACGTTCTTTCCTCATCACAAAATCATTAAATAAAATGAAAAGTGAGTAGGTATTCAACCAAATTGTTTTACTTCTCGGAAGCAGTGTTTTATCAGTCGTGAAAAATTCAAGTTTCGAGCGTTTTTCATGCGCCACCATAACCAATGTTCAAGCACACAAGAACGTTGAAGAACAATAGCAGATTTTCACGGAATTTTTATTTATGAATCACGCTCACGAGCATTTCCTTTAAAACCTCAATGGTGAAACATTCATTACCGAGAAAAAATCTAATTTCTCCTGATTTCTCAATTCTGATAATACGATGAGAAACGCTTACAGTTTTGTGTGGTTTATCGACCTGACTTTCTTATGAACGTTGCTCTGTCAAAACGAGTGATGACGCATGCCAATTGTGTGCGTGATGACGCACACAATTTTACAGAGCTCAGAGAATCCTCGGAGTACGAGTGCTTAGCCCCTGGTAAATGCTCGTGGTAAAAAGGGGAACTGTAGAACAACGAGTCCTTGGTTCACGAATATCGCACTTCACCAGCCGGCGAGTGTGATAACGAGATTGTTTTCATGTTAAGTGTATGGATATGAACCACTCTGATGACGTGGTGCGGAAGTTGGTCACTCTGAAGGTGTAGTATAGAAATAGGTGAATCTAAGGTTGTATTAATGAAATATATCCAGCTGAAATAACAGCATAGAAATAAACCATTAACAGAGATATATTACATAACAGAGAAATACGTCGCCCTGAACTACTATCGTAAAAATAAGTCAGTCTGAAGAAATAATAATGAATTATGTCATGCACATACACATAGCAACACAGAAAAAATATTCCAATGTAGTTTTACACAAATTTGCCCCTTTGACAACATAATTAAAACAAGTCAGTCTGAAGCTGTAAAGCTGAAATAAGTCACGCACGAAAAATAACATGAGAGTGAACTATTCTGCAGTAGTACTGTAGTATAGAAATATGCCCCTCCGCAGTCTCAAATTCATGTCTCAGGTGCTCTGGTAGTCTGGTGGTCCATTCTTGTGTTCAAAAAGTACTGGAATTTTCCAGCCGAGAAGTGTAGTTCCATGATCGAACCAATATCTAATGCTGTTGCGAAGGTGGGGGCATTGGCATGCAAATCACAGAAATGGAAGAGCCTTAGGAAAGGAAATAGTCAATTTTGGACGATCTCAAGCACCCTAGCGAGGTAGAAACGTCACTCTGAGGCTCTAACATATATCTTCATTCGTGAATAAGGTTTAATGCAATTTAGTTCTCGCCAAATGAAGAATTGCAAGACTGTTCGCACTATTTACGTTCACGAAACAAATGAATTAACCCTTTACTGCACCGCGTACTATATTCCAGAGTGCTATGATATGATTACTTATACAATTGCATTGATTTTGTTTCTACAAAATGCAACCTGCCGAAAAGAAGTACTACCATATTGCTTTTAATTTTTATATAACTTGCAGCAAAGCCTGTTTTCGATCATAGAAAATTTTCGGTAAGTGTTATTAGGGCGAGGTTCAACACCGGAAAAATGTTCGTTCGAAACTGTTCTTCTCAAAGAATTTGTGATGCACTGTTAGAAAATTGTTCCATCGAAATAATTTTTAACGCAGGAAGCCGGAAATTGCTTTCAAAGCCAGTAAAATATTCGTTCGATACTGTTCCTCTCAATGCAATTACGGTACACAATTCGAAAATTGCTTCATCGAAAGAATTTCGCCGAAGACTCTTATCCGTCAAATTCATTAACCTTTCCCATCGAACTTCGGAGAAACATTCGGCAGGGCTGTAACTTTCAAACTCCAGTCCGTCAGTCATGAGTCTTTACCAATTAATGGACGTCTATTGACGAAGTTAAAGAAAAATTTGCTCCTAAAATGACGTTACAGACAAGGGAAGTTTTCTTGACTGCCTCAGACTATCAAAAACACAAAAAATCAAAGTAATTTACGTACGACATTTTTCTCAATAGTTTCCATTCATATGCGCACAGAAATATCCGCAGATGGGGCTGAAAATACATGCAGATGCACCAGTTTCTGAAATTATGTTGCAATGTCCCCATAATTTTGCTGATGGATGGTAAATGAATACCAAGCGAATAAATTTTTTTCACGAAGAGCGTTGCTGGGAAACACTTATAAATGGATTCTGTTTTTTTAACAGCCGTCAGCTATTTAAAGCATTTCAATATAAATTCTACGTATTTCAAACAATATTTTTGTACGCTTAGGAATAGGGGCCTTAGTATTTCCACGAAGAGTACTTGATCCCAAATAATCTTTTACCTCGGCGATCATAATCACTACCAGATTATCCCAACTGATAACCTAGCTAAGCCTGATACTTATCAAGGCATAAACCTCTAGGAAGTGATCAAACCTCTCACAAATTCTATGCTTTATCTCTCCGTAGAGACGGTCTGATTTTTGTGAGCTTGCTCTCAGGATGCCCATCAGTCCGACTGACTGGAAACTCCTCACTGGAAGATGAAGTAATCTGCGTCCAGGTCCAATAAATCTAAGGAAGTGTGATGCGGGGACGCGAAGCTCGGCTGCTTGCGATCCCATAAATTGAGAGCCAGGACCCATATCCGTCGGTGTGTCCCATGTTATCTTTTTGGACTCGATCCTATGTTCTCCAGTTCCTAAAATGCGTCCGTCACTCGCCCTAGTTGTGGTTTATCTATAAATATCTTGGTTTCTTGAGCCGAGAAATATCTTATTTCTCACTCTTTATTGCTGGGTGCATTTGACTATGCTCCAGCCATGGACTTATGAATGCCATGTTAACTCCGGCTAAAAAAGTCTGTAGAAATAGTGCGGTTTTCTTGTTTTGAAATAATATTGTGTACGAATGAATTTTTCTTTCGTACTAGGAAGGTCACCGTGATATTCGAGCCATATCTGTTACCCAGAACAAGAGTCTTTCGCTTAAGAAATCAAGTCACCCGTTCGATTTTATCACGCGACCGGAAACAATTCCCCGACTATTGATGAACGAGCTCTGAATGAAGCTAATCAGAGTTAAGATGCACGAAATTGCACGAAGTCGGCAATAAGTGATAGCTCAATTTCCGCATCATCGCGTACATCTTTGTTTAAGGTTCCTGCGTACAAATGAAGCAATTATGCCAACGGATGCTTCTGGTGTTGTTTCAGAAAGTGGAGTATAAATACGTGCGCTTGGGAGCACTAAAACCAATCAACAGGATGATTGCGCAATAACATTCGACTTTTCCTTCAACAGAGTGCTATTGCAAGATAATGTCTCGCTTTTGCAAACTGCCCGCCTTGAGTGCTGCTTTCAGGAAAATAAAATGCTGACAAGTTCATTCGAAGTTCTCTCTGGGAATAACTTTTAATTGATTTCCCGATCGGGCACTGAAGCAGAAGTTGCTAGTGAGCTGCATCCTTTGAGTCTGTTTTCTGAAGCGTTCTAGTGTGGAGAAAAAAAACGTGCTCAATATTCGATGTGCTTCATGACGTTCTGAAAAATAGATGGTGAGATTGACAGCAAATTGCGATGACACTTATACTGGCGGACGCGGTTTTCGCAAAATTTGTGGCTGAACTATGAGTGGAAAATTTCGCGGCTTGGGCTAGTACTGTCACTGAGTCATTTCTAATCAAATTACATGTCAATTTGGAAATACTTCGACTTAAATTATAATTATCGATCTTCTGAAGTCATTGACATATACATACAAAACTGGATACACAATACCTCCAACGTTACTGGAAAATGATTAATTTACAGTAAAAATCAATTTAACCTAATCTTCTAAATTCTGTTTATTTATTTCCAATTGTGTAAGCGATCGTCGGAGCTTCAAATACTTTCTCTTTTCTCGTAATTGCGGATGTTCTTTGACAAAACAGCAAACTTCCATCCTATGTACAAACTTGAATATTCAGCAATGTTCTCTAATGTCATAACACATCGAAGCTTTTCCAATGATAACTACGTTGGTATTCATGAACGCTATTCAATATACTAGATGAGCAAAAGATGTCACTGCGCTGATAGTCTCTGTCGCCAGTTCCCGAGATTGTCGGCATAAACCCCATTTAGATGTCAGACGCAGGGGCATTTCCCACTAGCATTTTCCTCTTCATAAGCGAAGATTATTCCTCATCGTTCAGCTAGAGCCTTAGAGCTTCTGGGTGTCTCGTCCATCTTTTGCTTCCTGACTTTGAAATGCGCCGGCATCTGCGGTAGAATATAGAGACCGGCTAAGAGAGATCTTTTCAGTAATTTTCTCGTCTCCAGAAGTGACGCTGAGGAAGAAATTTCTTTCGTTACTCCCGAGAGAAGAGTTGTACTTTTTCCTAGAAAATGACCATCGGAGAACGAGAAAAACATGCTTTCAGTACACATAGCGAGTGTTGAATGTTTCAGTGGATGTTGAGTATAGTTTCGGAATGTTTTCAATACATCGGTTACTGCCCATAATATATACTTTCCTAGATGATTTCGGTGAAAACTGTTCAAAAGTTTTGGATGAATTAATTTTCTTTATTTTTAAAGGAAATAAGCGTTTGGCTTTTCAGAACGTTGAGAAAGTATTTTTAGAAGCAGTACAGGTTGTTATCACAAATTTTACGCAAAAATAGCATATAATTTCTAAAAACTAAAATTTCCAGCCAAAGAATGCTGAAGTATTTGATGCAACGAGATCGCGAACTTCAAACCTTGCTTCATTCTTCAAATAATTAAAAATGGCAAACGTTGGTACTTGAATCCAATAAATCTTACAACTTTTTGTAAATAACCTTAATGTCTCAGAGGAAATAATTCCGGTTTTAGGTAAATTTTCATGGTAATTAACAGAAGACTTCGGAAACCAATACTTCATTTTTGCAATTCATGGTTCTTACTTCACTTCCGCAAGCCTCATCTTGTTCAAGGTTTCCTTATCCGATCATGTAAAATACTATAGCAATGATAACTCACGTATCTTAGTAAACTAATAAAATCACAAACGTTAAGTAATTGATATACATTTGAATTGAACGGTTTTAGAAGCGTAATTTTATATTTTCCTCGGATAATTCCTATTTACTTTTTCCTTTTGTCATTTAAAGATTCTTGAGACTAAAACGAGCAAAAAGTAGTAACAGGAAGGAAACGCGTAAATATTTTCTTGTTTTCAACGGTTTTCAAAATTATTTTTGTTTATCAGATGACATGATGTTCAGGTAATCTCAGAAATGTGCTCTGCGTACGAGTAAAATATGCAATAAGGTACATAGAGTAGCAAAACATCCATTTACCTACATGGTAGAATATCAATCGCTTCTCTGGCTTTGGTAAAATGACATTTCGTTACGTAGAGCGAAAATATGAGCATTAGCTGTGATTCTGCGCCTCAGGATCATTGCATTTTATCATAACCCAAGGACATCCCCTGAAGATATTTGCTAATGAGCGTAAAAAACAATGTGAATTATCCATAGACCTAAAGCCAGAAAAAATTAATGATTTGCAGATGGCAAATCCTCACGTTCTTATTTCGAGGCTTGGCTTATGGTCAGCTTTTCGTTTCAAATACTCCGAGCTGATGAGTGCAGGCCGGCGGCAAAATAATAGCCTCTAACATTTCAGGGATGCTCGTGGCCTGTTTAATAGAGAGAGAAAACACGACTGAAAATCAGTCTTATTTTTGAAAATGTGAGAGACCCATCGTTTCTGTTAGGACGCAACTGATGGATGCGGCGCCAAAACGATTAAACTATGGAGAGAACACAATGAGAACATCAGAGAACACAATGAGAACATAAGTGAACACAATGAGAACACAGAGAATACAATAACATCAGAGAACACAATGAGAACATCAGAGAACGCAGTGAGAACATAAGCGAACACAATGAGAACACAGAGAATACAATAACATCAGAGCACACCATGAGAACATCAGAGAACACAATGAAAACATCAGAAAACACAATGAGAACATCAGAGAACACCATAAAAACATCAGAAAACACAATTAGAACATCAGAGAACACAATGAGAACATGAGAGAACACAATGAGAACATCGGCTCGGTTAATGATGTGCGTATTTTTGCCCACGCTAAGGGGGAAAGTACAGCAGCACTACAGCTCCCGGCGTAAAACATGTTCCATCTCAAAATTAGCGATGGGTACTCAAACAGAATGATATTTCAAATCGAAGTGGCATCCATGCCAGTCTATTTGGACGTTGGCGAATTATTAGTTTGTTTCTCTGAAATGTTACGACATTTCAATATCAGTGCCAAAAATAGGCTTCAGTAAATAAAAGTGCTCTTATTACCCTTTTAAAAAGAAACGGCGATGTAAACTTTTACGACCAATGAATGGTAAGAATTTAATTTAGGAAATAGGAAGCCGTAGTGCTTGTTCTTGAGGCCTTTGGTCAATTCTGTCTAGGTTCTCTGGTGTGTTGTTATTAGTATACATTTCCTAATTGTCCTAACGGTCCCAAGGCTTAATAACTGGCCGGTATGAATAACCTTTTCATAAAATTCAGTTATTGTACTTTGCATTGATCTAATTGGGTGTCATTTCATCTAAGCTGAAATTATGTAATTACTGCACAGCATTCACGAAAACGAAAGACATGAATAAATGTTGAGTTTCGACTTCAATAGCAAGTCGTGTTGATCAGCTAACAATACTGATGAATTATCTTATTATGCATTGAAGGCTCGAATTGTTGGTAATAGAGTCCCTGATTTGCGCGTGTGCAAGTTTCACATCATCGCTGTGAATCGGGGTCTACATTTTGATTTACTCATCACAACGAAAACTACAAATAAAAAAATCATGTACATGAATAGACACAATTATTACTTAGAACTTCTTGCATCAACTTTTTATTTTCTATTAGAATCATTAGAACGCGCTCTCAGCATCTACGGCAGAAAAATGTTTATATCCAGAAATTAAACAATTGATACCAGTTATTAGCGACGGGTATCCTTATCGTCGCCCGCTGCCTCGCGGTCGAGTTGCCTTATGCTATTTCTGGCCGAGCAGTCTCAAAAATAGCAAGACTATGGCATCGCACTGTTCTTGTGCTCGGAAGTTCAGTTGAAGCCATACAGTCTTCTGTCCCCATTTTTCATCTGACCATACATACACTCTCAAAAATTCTTATAATTACTCAATTTTCCTGGAATCATTTGCATAATAAAGTAAATAACATAATTAGTTTCTCAAAAGGAGCTTCTGGAAGAATTTTATTAAGAAATTGACCGTTTCGTGAACAGAGCTTTCAGATCTCTTCTAATTACTAAATTATCTATCTAATTATCATCTATCCTGAAATGGATTTTTAAAATCCTTTGTTGAACTGTTTAATATCTATTAGTGTATTTTAATTTCTGAAGCAATGAATGGCTGTAGAAATGAAACCAAAATTATTTTCTCACAGAATGAACATTTTCAATGCCGATGTGCTGTATTTTCTGCTCCGAAGTTCACATCACTAGTTTCGGCCGTTGTTTTTTAAATATTGCTCAAATATTTGAATATTCTGGGAAAAGGGCATTCAGAACCAACTGATTTAAGTAATATTTCAACTCTTTCGGTAAGTTAATCGAAGCGGCGTTAGTAGAATGCAAGACAAAACAATCAACAATGAGAAAATAGTATGATTAGTAAAAAAGTTTGGTATAAAATCGATAGTAAATCGCCATGTATACGTATATCTTTTGGAAACTTAACTTAGTCATAGCGTCCAAAGCGTAATTGAAAGAAAATTATTCCGACCGTTGTAATCCTGCTCATGTTGTTCTTTTATTCACAAATTGAGAAAGAGTTAGTCAGTAGTGCGTTTTACTCTATATAATGCTCTAATTGGGAAGAAATATAATCTAAATTTCACACTACGAGAGTATATTTTCAGTCAATTTTGATATGAGTTTGATACTGTTTTTGTTAAAGTTTACTCAACTTACAATTTGATACACGAAATTTTGCAATTTTACAAAATGTACTGATTCACAGAATTTTTGCAATTTTTCTCGATGATTTACAGTCTTGATATGAATCCTGATAATGATTTCGTTGAAGTCTACAAAATTCCTGATGATATACGGTGAAAACTTCTAAATAATTTTTATTAATTCCAACGCATTTTACCCATGGGTTTTCAATGCTTTACAACTCCTGGCGTGGTGAGGGATGTGAGGAATGTGTGGTTTAAATTATCTTTTCCAAGGGAAGTACTCCCTGGTAATGTGAAAGTACCTTCTTGAGCCGAGCTTCGAACCGGGGTTCTCTCGGTTACGAGGCCATCATACCACTAGCCAATAGAGCCCGTCAAATCACAGTCAAAGTCAAATCACAGTCAAAGTCAAATCACAGTCAATATCAAATCACAGTCAAAGTCAAATCACAGTCAAAGTCAAATCACAGTCAAAATCAACTCCCAGTCAAAGTCAAATCACAGTCAAAGTCAAATCACAGTCAAAGTCAAACCACAGCTTTGAACAAAAACGAAACGAAAAAACTCACCAACGACCCTCAGGTTGAAGAACTGGCTCATTTTGGGTTCAGTTGACACTTGGCATTCGTAGTCGCCGGCGTCCCTTTTCTGCACGTAGTTGATGATGAGATTCCAGGTCTCGGCCACTGAAGAGTACTGAGCCTCGAAGCGCTCGTCCCCGACGAAGGTGTAGCGGTCAACCGTCAGAATGTCGGCGTCGCGCATGCGCACCCACGACACCTGCGCGACGTGAGCAATATCCTTATTAAAAAATGGAGCTAATTTTGCACAGTTCAATGGCCAGTAGAGCAGTCGTTGTGTCCGCTTTAAAACATTACTGTTGAGATCGACAAGCAGACGCTGGTCAATTTTACGTCCATAGAGATAATCTGCGCAAAACTGCCAGAATACTTCAGAAAGTTACCATCGATACGAAAAATTGTCTATAGCCTACCGCACAACTGCTGTAGTTTTAAATTGGGAACGTCTATCATCACTAGAGTAAATATACCTATTAAGTTGTCATGTACGCTCTGAAGACAAAAAATAAATTATAAACCGTAAATTGTTACATGATGAATTATGAACCATGAATTTCAGCGAGATGAGTGAAGAACCGTGAAGTGCGGCACGGTGAATTATGAACTGTAAGTTACAGCATAATCAAAGATGAACCCTGAATTGTAGGTACTTAAGGACAAACCGTTAATTTTTGCAATTACAAACCTTAAATTGTAGCGCAGTCAACGTCGAATCGTAAATTTTAACATAATTAAAATTTCTACCTCGGATCACATAGCAACATTGTTTGCCGCAATAAACTTTTGTAACTTCAAGCTACAGTGCATGAGTTTTGAAGTGAGAATGGATTATCGTCGATAAACTGAATTGATCTGTAATCAATAACAGATTCGTATAAACAATGAGGCACGATAAAATTACGGGGAATTATCTTGTTTTTAAAGGTTTTTGTGCTCTGGGGAAAAAGGGATGACTGAGTATGGCAAGAAATTTTGCATTGAAATTGAGTGGGCATAAATTTGATGAAATACTGATGTTCTTATCCGCATATGTGGATTTAGGAAAACAGTTCTGATGGCACAGACTGTCATGACTTACGGCCTGTCGATGATATTTATTGAAGATTTCATATGTACCTAAGCCTTTTCGAAAATTTACATGCTTCGTACTCATTTTGATTTCAGATGAAGTTTAGGAAATTGACATAATTATTATTACCGTGCAATCTTTACTTAATAGCATCATGTCACGGCCAAACATTCGTGGCGTTAAGATCATAGATCAACTAACACCATGAACAGAATGCACGGTGCACGTTCAAAATTACTGTAGCAACGAGTTATAAATAAACTTTTCAAAGTCGAACATCTCCGCAGTCCTGTATTTTTCAAAAGGTACGTACAACTAAACGTCGTTTGTCCCGAGGTCTCTAGAAAAAGTTGCTTCCATGTATCGCTGCCAGTAGCCAGGCTTTAGGAGCAAGCTATCAGGTCGGAAATGGCATCATTTGACGAAAATTTCGGGCACGGTTGCAAGGGTTCGCACCGATGAGCAAAAAGCTGAAACTGGAAGATGAATCCAAATTGTCATGAAAAAAATTAATATATTGACAGCGCCTGGAAGCTTTTCCAATCCATCAACACCAACAAAAATCGGTGTTTTCTTTGGAGAAACCTCGAAAAATACGGATATGGCGTTATGAGAATGATTTGGTGGCCAATTGACATAGTTTTAAAAGTTCTATCATGTAACTGGCATGAAGTTTTGAATACTTCAGCAAATGATCACGTTTCTAACCACAGTCTTACTGAACTAGAGTGGGTGAAATGAACCTATCGAATACCTATTTGTGAAAATCTTGAGGAAGAAAACACAAAATTAGAAAGACTTTTAATTGAAGAAACTTCTCTTCATGTGCAATAATTAGAGACTGAGTGGTAACTCGGTAGAGACTTATTGTGATTAAAAAATCATTGAAGATAGAACACATTTCCATTTTGATTGAATGGGTGATGTTTAAATACCGTTTCATTGCATACACCGTCGAAGACTAGGGAACTGCAGAGATACATATAACGATGATAGTAACTACATTTTGTAGAAAACTATCAAGATATCTGCAAGTAAGGACACCTATAAAATACTATCTCATCATGTAAAATAGATGTTTCGAATTGAAAATAAGTGCAATGAGATAAAATTAGCTACAAAAACCTTGCTCATTTTAAAATGTATTGTAATTAGTAGAAATATAATTTCCACACAACTTGTTCGCACTACAAGTGTGACGATTATGTGAACAAGTGTGTTTGCCCTAATTTTCTTTTCAACTCGTACTGAACAAATGTGTTCACTTTAATATACTTCTTGTTAACTGCAATTTTCGTATCTCTTAAAATTATTTGTGTTTGCTGTAATTTTACCCGTTTGCTCTAAGTTTTCATATTAGCCCTAATTTTTGTGTTGATCTTATCTTTCCCATTCGTTCTGATTTTTTTGTATTTGCTCTAATTTTTTGTAGTTGCTCTATTTTTGCGCATTGGCTCTAATTTTATAATTCGTTCTAATTTTTCATATTTGCTCTAACTTTTCATGTTTGTTCCAATTTATCATTTCGTCTTAATTTTTCGTATTACCTCTAACTTTTCATGTTCGCTTTTAACTTTTGAATTGGCTCCTTTTTTTTCGAAGTTTTTCTAAATTTGGTGTTAGATCTGATTTTTGTACTGACCCAAACTTTCCATTCAACACTACCGCTACAAACCAAGCCACAAGTTCGATTTCAAGGGCACCAACTGACCCAAACAAAATAGCAGACTTGTTCCAGTTTTAGATTTTGAGAAATCTTTCTTTAATTTAGTCCCACGTTTTGCATCTAGGTTCATTTTCCTTATTCATTACTCTGTATTATTGTAATATACATAACGTAACAGACTGGTGAAGCTCATTATGCTTTTCGTGTGTGAATGTATTATTAGACCTACGGCATCATCCATCAACATTTACTTACTAAATTACCTCGCAAACACAAAGTAGCTTTGTTTACATCCAAATACACTTAGCCGCTCAACTCTGCTTGCTTGGAAAACCTAAGCTCAAGGGACAAAGGTTCTTTACCTTCCGTCTAATTGAGTCGTGATCAAAAGAACGCGGTTTTGTCTCTTCTAAACGGTGGTCGCGACACTAGACTTTCATCCGCATTACAGCGTGAAACACCAGAGTGACATTTGGAGTGACTTCAACGATAAAAGGAAAAAATCACGAGGCAGACTTCTACCTTTCACACTCTGACATTAAGGAAAACTTTACGCTGCGGAAAAATAACACTAATAATACTATTCAGTGATGAGCAACGAGTCTTCAGTTTTGATCTGGATTGACATGATAGGAACAAAGAATGAATAGAATGAGTCGAAAACTACGTTGGGCGTGAATGTCAGAGCTTATCTTTCCGTATCGCATTTGCTTTAAGCTTTAGCAATGAAAATTTACTGGCCATGGCCTCGAAAGAATAAAATCCAGATTGCATGCTAAGTCCAGTACATTTTGCCACGTATATGAAGGGTTTTATTGTAAGATATTAACATTTCGGTGAAATTGTTCGAAATGCTCCTCACAATGCTGAGATTTCACCTTCGGGCGTCGACACTGCTTCAAGAGTTCGTCATGCTAGTGAGAGAACACATGAGGCTCACCAACAGTCAAATACTTAATCTTTTCACCAACTTTTTTGTTCTTTCAGGGACTCCTCAGTCTCAGCTCAGGTTACTTGGTGTGGTAAAGCAACCAAATTGTGAACATGTTCGAAAACCATTCATATCTTCAGGACTCGAAGGCAACCTCTTCCCTGAGTTACGTATGATATACATATTTCCTGTGTACGCCCAGCTTGCCCCAGCAGGTTACATATGCAGAGTTGCTTCAAAGGACTATGTAAAGTATGCGTTAGAGTATTATTTTTTCGCCCATCAATCGATAACCAAATTTCCATCGGTGATATTTACATTTTGAGGGGCCAAAATCACAGACTATTTTGCACGTGCCGGTAAAAAAGTTAGACCAAGGAGCATGAGCACATGTTTTTTTCGCTGGGTTACTTGTGACCAGCTCACAGGCTGAAGAGCACCCGTACAACCTCAGGTAGAGGGAGTTACGCAGCATCAGTGAGCAATTTTGAGAGCCCTTTTTTATAAATACGAACATTTACGGGCATCGTTCTCATTGAACGGTTTTAATTCCAAGAGAAAGCTATCGTAGGTATGAAGACTGTTATAACTTTTGAAAAAGGTTCGTCTGTCGTTGAACGTCGTCTTAGCGTGAGCATACATGAGGTTATATCGAAGGTTATGCTTATACCTAATTGATTAGATTTATATCCCCACGTGAGCGTAAGGTAAATTGAAGGACTTAACAACTTTTGAGTTGGGGGATAAAATAACTCTTTACATTTTCTTACATCGATCCAGAAGAGCTCCGTTGGGTAAATAATTGTAAAGTAAATGGATTCATTGTTGTATAGCAAGGTCAAAAACTTTTATCCCTAAAAATGTTCTCAAGATATCGAGAATTGAAAATTGCTCTTGCGCATTCAAGCAGAAGTTTTTGATTAAATCGAGCTGCAGAGAAAACTTGAACGAAAATAATCAAGTTTCGCAGCTCTCGCCTTAATTGTAAGACTGGGAAAATCAATGCACCAAAGCAGGGAGGAGAAGAAGAGTCGTTATTTAGCAGCCGATGAAAATATGATTAGAGTACCCCGTCCTCTCTACTCGATTGAACTTTGAAAAACTGCATAAACTAGTACGCAAATTCTGCGAAGTTGTAAACTTTGAAATATTGTACCTTATTTGATGTATTAATGATGCGCTAATGCGAGGGTGAACTATGATGAAAGCTAGAGTAATACTGCAAGTGCATTTTTAAATATCTTATTGAAGGAAATTAAAGGAAATCAATCCCTTATAGCGCTTTTGTAAGCTGGTATAAATATTTGACAGTTTCCTTCTCTTTTGCGTGACCGTGAACTTACAGAACCAAATTCCTCACTTCATCAGCATTCAGCGTCGTAGGGTCCGCATAACTTGCAAAAAAAATTCTGAGCAAGCGTGAGTTTTCTAACGATTATTGGCGTTATTAACCTTTGCATGGGCCGTCGAGTGGTCTCTGAGGCCTCACCATTGCAGGGATTTGGGGCGTCATCAGCTTTACGGTCGTGTAGTGCGTTAGAAAATGTCGGTCTGAAAATGCCGGTCTGTCCCCCTTTCCTTTTTACTAAGCAGCAAAGAAGAAATAGTCTTTCAAGTTTTACGATCGGCGTGCGCAGCTAAGGGTTTTCGTCGTTTTTAGAATACAGAGCAACTGAGGTAAATTAACGAACTTGTGATCTTCTGCTTAATTTTTTGTTTGCCCAAATAAGAGTTTTTAAAAACGTGCTTTAAAATCGTCAACATTCCGAGCCGTCATATAGTCCCCGTTTTAGATCCACGATTACGGCATGTCTGGAAATCGCACTCATCTTCTGAGGAAATTTTATACGAAAATTTATTTTTTACGGCTTGTCCGAATAACATTTTTATGCGTTAATTTTGCCTATTCAGACCCTTCCTCAGGATGGTTCCCTATTAAGTCCTTTCGAGCCGGCATTTGCACAACTCAGTCAAACATCTAAAAATAATTTTTTTGGTTTCATTAAACATGCATGGATGATGTAGACAAAGGCAAAATGGCAAGATGATGATTGTTTTACGTATGAATATCGGATTCAATCTATATCAATCTGATTCTGAAATAATTATCACATATACCATTTGTCTTGTTGAAAGTATCTGTGACGTATTTGTACTATACATGTCCTGGGAGATTTATAAGAGTTGAAGCATCATTATTAGAAATTCATTCATTCACTCATGTTGCATCGTGATTAGAAAATTTAATGTAATGAGTGTAGTTCCATGTGGACGGGTCATTAGTTCAAGTCGAGCAGTAATAATATGTTCAATTAACCCCCAGTTTTGTAGTTTGGAGGTACTTGACTAGGAATTTCACGAATAATTTATTCCTAGTCCTGCTATTTGATACCGTTCCACCAATTACGCACTAGGGCGAAGTTCGTAGGTACTTGACTGGGAATTTCATGAATATTTATTGCTCGTCCTGCTACTTGGTTACGATCCACAACTTAATCCTAAAATGATTCGTTTAACAGATTCACTATGTTCATACGTATAAATTTCAACTCAGAGGAGGGTGGGGGAAGGGGTGGGATGGGGTTATTAAGAGAGCACACTCGGCTACAGAAAATTTCACAATCTCAGTGTATCCATCCCGTCACTGCTGCACTTACGCACCAAAAATTACTGATTCTACGTTTGGGAAATTCTGATTTCAGTTTTTAGGACTCAGATTCATTATCAACATGAATGTTGGCTTTAAAGTTGACCACCATTGTGGTTGAATACGAATTTTGCAACATAAAAATGTGGGATGTTAACTCAATGTGAGAAATCGATATCGACCGACTGGGATCTTTGTATACAATCACAATTTTACAACTCATTTGCATGAAGCTTTATGAATTTTTAAAGGGCGAAATCATGGTATAGGTGAAATTATTATCTCTTCCTTTTACGCTATTCTTCCCAGCAATAAAATGAAATTCAGGAAGAGTTTTAATAAAAAGAAACTTTATAAGCCTTCAATATTGTTTCGGACGTTATATATGCGTAACGATGACGTTTTTTAAGCTGCTTCGCGAAAAAAAACATGCAAAAATAACCTCTGTGTCTGGAATTCTGCCAATATCCAGCCATAGATTGGCTGGACCAATATTATCTTTCGCTTTAACATGGAGCTTCAATCAGACAAACGTCAGAGTCTGCATAAAATTCCGTCCTTTGAATACCGCGATCACGACTTGCTTGTCGTCAGTAGGCGGCATGAATGCTGCCTAATTCAACCGTGATGTTCATCAATCAGGCCTTCGCTGAAATGGAGGTTCGTCAACCCATTGTTGCACCAGAGCACCGGTGAACGATTATGATATGAGAACATATGGGCTTATATAAAGCTAATTCGTGACTTTTTTTTTGTATATTATGGATTTATTTTTTTGTATGTGTAAGAGTACTGGTAATTTTGTTGGTACGTGGGTTGATTTAACACCATCGAGTGTGTAGTATGTGTATAATGTGGTAGTGTACGTATTCTTTCTAAAATTAAAACTGAATAAGCAGCCTTTCCTCGATATAATTGTTCGGAAGAACTTTCCATTGTTTTTCCTCGACTCATTCAGTAATAAAAAATGCGAATGCAACTTTACTTGGTGCAAATAAATATGAAAATAAATAAAGCATGAATATCAGAATGTGCAAGTACAATAAAGTATCACCAGTTCTTTGCCATATCCATGAGGGAAGATGATATTTGTTTTGGTATTGGCCCTCTTTCTTTTCTTGAAACTACGATTCCAGCTGAATCCACTTCTCTCACAAAAAGACAAGTGAATTGTATGGATTCACAGTGAGAATTTTGCTTTGTATTCAAGAGACAAAATGAATATCTCGTGAGCCAGAACTGATACCGTGTTTCCTAATTTCTTCATGAATCACCATTTCTGGATTAACATGATAATATTTCTATGCATCGATAAGCGGGAATATGTGTATGCGAAGAGACCGCTCGCTTTGCACATGCACATCACAACGACGTAGGACATCTGAAATTTTATTGGACTTTTTATATTGGCATTTTATTAATTTTATTTTATAATATTGACTTTAATTTTATATTGGCATTTCTTCATGTACCATTAACGCGAATAATTTCAATGTAATGTATTGTAACAGTCTTCTAGAACTAATGCCGAATGTGAACTCGAAAAAATCTTATGTACCAAGCTTTGTCGACTTCTCTTGCGTGAAAAAAGTGCAATATATGATATTTTTCTGAAATTTTCATCTCAACTAGTACCTGCTCTGTAGTTTTGAGCCGCATTTGAAAATGCTTTCGAGGCAAAGATGTCGATTTTAATGGCGCGGAGGTTACAAATGGTTCCAGGCATAATTAAGTGAATAAGGACACCGACTAACACTTCAAACAAATCTGTAAATAACGCATTTCTTCATTAATTCATATTGATTAACCCCGAATGACATAAGTGTCATTTATTTAATCATTTTTTCCGCTAATTCCATTTCATTATCTCATCATAGGGCACGAAGTTCAACCATATTTTCAGTATAGCATATTTCTCGCACACCTTTGAATACTGCTCTTTCGGAAGTCTTTCGGTGGGGTTCTCCGTTCCTTTTGCATGAAATTCCTCAGTTATTTCAATAGTTCCCTCTTCGATGCGGTACATGGAGTAATGTCTGGACCTTTTCGGTTCAATCGAAGTGACTTATTTGATTTTGTTACTGAGTCGAAATGGCCAAATTATGGCAGGTAAAGAGTCAAGCCGATTGATACTAGTTTGAAATCACAACTATGAACAAGTACTTGGTTGACAGATCGCGTTCCAGCTGAGCTATCTCTTCCACACTACTGGACCATTTGAACCCGAAGGGCTTGTTAAACTTTGTCAGGGATCACTGGCCTTATTGGAGTCTTATATCAAATTTTTACCGAACAGTAACTACTGTCTCGCCCTTCGTAGCTTTTTCCCGACACTTCTCTCTCCAGTCTGTGCTTTTTCCCGACGCTTCTCTCTCTAGTCCGTTGTTTTTCCCGATACTTCTCTCCCCTGTCCGTGTTTTTTCCTGACATTTCTCTATACCGTACCTTTTTCTAACACTTATTTTTGCGGTCCGTGCCTGTTTCCGACACTTCTCTCCCAAGTCGGTGCCCTGTTCCGACAGTTTTCTCTCCAGTCAATGCTTTTTTCTGACACTTCTTTCTCAAGTTATTGTTTTTTTCTGACACTTCTCTCACAAGCTCGTGCTTTTAAATTACATCAACAGAGAAGAAATTAACATTGTTTGTTATCAATTCTTCTCATACCGTTTCCTGGATGTGTTGGTGCACCAGTAGAATTTCTGGGTCAATAAGCTTTAATTTTAAATGAATTCCTCGCTTGAAATGTGTCTGGACATTCGTCTTTCTTTTGAGCCTTAATGCATACCCATACTAACTGACATAAACGCTGCGAATGATTCATTTCAGCATGTACTATAAGAAATATCACAAATCAGTTAACGTCAATGCTTTAAGCTTTTGTTGTGAACTCGTTCGATTTACAATCAGCCACTCGTGGTCATTTTATTCCGAAGCAAAAGTCATGATTTGAGGCTCACCTTTTTGTCATCTAAGCGTTTAGACAACGTCATCAGATATCGAAAAAGATTGGTAAGAATATCGCTTATCGCCGTACATGTGGGTTACAAAATTAAGTATGGTGTTGCCATTACGAGTCAGTCTTTGTAGTTGAAAGAGAAAAAAAGCATTGAGCTACGTTGACTCGCTCCCGAGTATACATCGACCTCCCTCGTAGTGTCAATAATCCCAGATTGAGTTTTAGAGTTAAAGTTTTGTTGCTTATGCTGAGCTTTGTATGTGATCGATTTGTTGCCAAAATGAAAGGGAGTGTTTGACAGGACAGCGCGCTGAGTAAATGTGGCTCAATAAATACAAACGGAGAACACTTCAACAGTTAAAATCATTCGCTTGATACAATACGTACACTTCACAAAGATGTTACAATCTCTTTGCTGTTATAGGTAGCGATGCACGTAGATTTTTACTTCACTTTCAACACACACCCTTTTAATGGAGCCAGATCCTAAAAATGTGTCCTGAGTCAGTTCGATCCGCAAGCGTTTTTATAAAAGTTGGTCGTCCATCCGAGATTTCAATTCTCAATGTGAGTTGTAGGTGCCGTTTCACGAGAGGTTTTGGAGCTACGAGCAACTTTGTGGAACTTGACCTCAAAATTTCATTTCTCTTTCTAATGAGTAAACTAGTCTCATTAATAATGTACGATCATTGAAGCAAAATGATTTATGGCTCAATTATACGTTCTTCAATGACTGATCTGATTAGTGCCATGTAGAGGTAAATTGGTCTCACAGATATCTACGCTAAGATTCATATATTAACAAAAACTCTTCGATCGAAAGTTAAATAGCCATTCTCAGCATCTCATTTTTGAATTGAGATTCCACTTTTGCAATGCAAGTGACTGAAACCTGTACGCGAACTGCATAGCGATGTCATTAGGGGAAAATAATTCTGAAGCATAAATTTAGTTTTTCCTAATTAATGCATAAGACCAAATAAATACTTGCATCGGCCCCTAATGTGTTCTGCTGAGTATTTAATAGAATAAATATAAATATTTTTAAAAAGAAAAATATAGTAATTATGGGTAAACTTCTTCCAGTAGGTACAGATTCATATCTTATTTCTTTACTTCGATTAGGTGCGCGTTAGCATTCTGTTCCAGTAGCTGAGTGTTGGTATTTCTGTTTTGTTAGGTGCGTGTTAGTATTTCTGTTACTTTAGGTGAGTGTTAGGATTTCTGTTCCATCAGGTGAGTGTTGGTATTTCTGTTCCATTAGGTGCAAGTTAGCTTTTTTTATAGTTAGGTTCAAGCATTTCTCTTCCATTAGTTGCAAGTTAGCGTTTTTATTCTATTAGGTTCAGGCATTTCTGTTCCGTTAGGTACAAGTTAGCTTTTTTATTCTAGTAGGTTTTAGGTTCAATCATTTCTGTTCCATTAGGTGCATGTTAGTATTTCCACATAAATGCATCAGGATTACTACAAAGTTTCGAAAACTCACAATCTTCATGCAAAATAACAAATTATGAAAGTTCTGATAAACTTGGGAAATTTAGATTTAGTTAAGGCGTAAAACTCAGGCTAAACGGCCGTAGCTCAGTGAAGTTCAGTTAAAAAATCAAATTACGCATATTTTTCAAGTTCAAGTTTAGCAGTCCCAAAAAATTCATACCGAACTTACTCATATAATTCACGCTCAACCAGGTCATGAGACTCTCAATGAACTAACCCATGAAATTCAGGTTCAACTGGCCCATAAATTTTTTATTGAAGTAACATACATAATTTAAGTTCAACTGTTGTATGAAATTCTCATTGAACTAACTCATAAAACTCAGGTTCAACTGTACCATGAATTTGACTGTACCGTAAAATTGAAATCCAACTAGCTTAATTCAAGAAGTTCAAGTTCAAATTGGTGAATAAAATTAACACTGAACTCATCCATAAAATTTAGGTTGAACCGGCCAAAATAATTCCCGTTGAAACAACACTAAAAATTCAGGTTAAGCTGCCCCAAATATTGTACTCGAACTACCTCATGAATTTCACGTTCGATCAGCCCATAAAACTCACGCTCTAACAGCTCATATAATCCAAGTTCAGCAACCACTTAAACCTCATTGAACCAACCATAAAATTCCCGTTCACCCTACCAACTTCCCCGCACTGACCGACTTGTCTCCGAGCTGGCGCACAGTACAGGGCAGCACGGCCCGGTCCCCGATGTGGGCCGTAAGGTTGCGGGGGGCCAGGGGGTCGAAGTACGGCCCCGTGTACAGGCCAGTGATGGACGCCTCCGGGTCGTACACCACACCGCCGCCTGTGACAGATGAAGAGAGGTGTTGGCTTCTTCGAGTGCTCGTGTTTGAAATGTTAATGGAAGTTTTTGACTTTCTAAGCGACCCCTGAAGAATATTCTTAGTTCGCTGAAATGTTGAAGTTTGAAATGTTGTTAAAGATGTTCAGCTGCACGGTGCTTCTAAGAATGTTATTGGTTCGTTAAAGTGCTGAAGTTTGGAACGTTGTTGAAGAATTTTGATCTCGAAATACCTCTTGAACCTTAGTTTGTTGGAACGTTGAAGTTTGAAATGTTGTTCAAGAATGTTGAGCTACTCGGTGCCTCTTCAGGAGTGTTGAAATTTGGAATGCTGTTAGTTTGTTGCAGTGTTTTCGGTTTTAATGGAATGTTTGGATAGTAGGAATGTTACTGGTACGCTGCAATGTTGAAGTTTGGAATGTTGCTGAAAAATTTTGACCTCCTAGATACCTCCTGAAAAATTTTTTCAATTATTTGCAGTGTTGAAGTTAAGAATTGAAGAATACTGAACTACTTGGTACCTTCTGAAAATGGATGTTAATTGGTAATAAGAAGTTGGTCACGAGTATACAAATTTTTCATTAGTTTAAAATTACGTGGTAAATGAAGATCAAATCTCTTAGTTTATTTAGAAGGATGTTGATAATATCACTGCAGATACAATATGATTTCTTGATTTTCCTGATTTGTTCACGAGCGTCGTGGTGGTCTCCAAATCGGGCGGGACCGCTTCCGTATTTCCTTCTCGGAGTAAAAAACGCTTTTTGCTTTGTTCAAAGTTTTGAACCAATTCAAATGCAATAGCTTCTCTGGACTAGAGAATATTTCCTGAAATGCTGGCTTGTGAGCACCGATCTCGAATCACAGAAGGAATTCAAATCACTGGTCGTTGGGGCTAAATGGCTCTGTAAGTTTTACCTTCATTTAATTATGATCTATATGGAGGAAAAACTACAAAAAATCCGTGTGAAGATATCTGTAAACTTGTCCATAAGATCGAGAAAGAAATTCACCGGGTAAGTAGAGAATCCTACGCTGATACGGGATGTTGAAAATGGCTTAGAAATTCTTACCTAACAAACTGTGCCGCGTAACAGAACCTCAGAAATTGTAATCTATACATAGAGTTACGGTAAACAGTTTTTCCTATTAATGAATGTTTTTTTACCATTCATTTTAGCACTCATTAGAGAGCAGGCGTAATTCCCTGAAACGTTCCTGAAAAAAGGGACGAACCGAATGCATTATATGAGAGAAAAGTCGTCAAGCGAGGCATCGCTGAGAGAGATGAGCCCGCACCTGGTACTGCGACTTGATACTGTCAAGTGCCACTTGATACTGTCAAGTGCCACTTGATCAAGTGCCACTTGATACTGTCAGGTGCCACTTGATACTGTCAAGTGGCAATTGATAATGTCAAATGCCACTTGATACTGTCATGTACCACTTGATACTTGACACTGCCACTTGATACTTGACACTGCCACTTGATACTTGGCACTGCCACTTGATACTTGGTACTGCCACTTGATACTTGACACTGCCACTTGATACTTAACACTGCGACTTTATACTTGACACTGCCACTTGATACTTAACACTGCCACTTGATTCTTAACACTACCACTTCATACTTGACACTACCACTTGATACTTAACACTGCCTCTGAACCGCGTACTGTGAGCGGAAAACAGATTTGCTTTCTATCGTTTGGGCGTCACTGAAGAACGATCTGAAAATGAATTGAAGCAATCGTTCTAAAACGAGAATTCGGTCCATCTCTCCGCTGCATCTTAGGTTAAAATCCAACAGCTGCCTGACAAATCTTCGCTCTGTAATTGCCAGTTTGAGATAAAAATAGGAACTTAGATCCTCGTCAGTGAACTGTTCAGGGAGTCGAATACCGGGGAAATGTGCGGCCACTGCAGCTGCAAAAAAATAAACAGAATCCAAATTTTCGTTTCCTAAAGCTCGCGCCATAAATTGCTTTCGTTTTACATAGACCAAGAGCTCGCGCCATAAATTACGTTCGTTTTACATAGACCAGCCACCGCGTGAAAATTCGGTGCTCTCTAATTAACACGAAGTGTTTCGAGTTTTATGCGCAAGATGGCATGAAATTAATTCCAATTAGGGTGGATCAGGTAGTAGCATCATCGTAATTAAGCGAATGCGACTGTCAGAGCTCGAATATATCATGAAAAGCAGCACGTTATTAAAGTGCTGTAATTGTTGACGCCTGCTCTCCTCCAGCCTGGATTTAATTATTATCTCCCATAAGCAAGCAAGCGAGTCATAACTTTGGATAATTGCGCGCGAATTACTAATTGGATGACGCATAATTATCACGTACAATGCTAGTGACAGTGACTTCTCCCCGTGTTCTTCTTTTTTATCTAAAAAAATTTAATAGTAATTAATTGTTGACAGTATCATTTGTCCCTGTTTTTGTTTTTGCCATTGTATTCATCAGTTCTGCGCACGATTAATTGTATGTAAGTTTCTTAAGAAAGGATGTTTACGCTGCTTTTATAATAATAAATGTATGATTTTTATATCAACTTCTAACTAATAAAACCGGCTGAAATAGTAATATTGTTACTATTTCCATGGTTTCCAAGTGAGGGTTTCCAGAATGCATGAATTTCTTACATTATTATTTTACGAAATATCTAAGCAAACATAGGCATGAGCCTAATCCGTACTAGCAGAGAAACTCCACTCCTTCTACATGAAATCCTTTTTAAAAGTGATGCACTTACTTCAAAGGCTTTAGAACTCCTGGTTAAGCAGTCTCCGTAACTTATGTCTACCCTGCACCTACCGCCCCAACGTCTTCCGTACTCGTCTGTCAAACCCCGTGGAAGCGAAGGCAACAATACCAGCTAAGAGATCCGCTTGGAAGCAAAGGCAACAATACCAGCTAAGAGGTTCCCGTGGAAGCTAAGGCAACAATACCAGCTAAGAGGTCCCTGTGGAAGCTAAGGCAACAATACCAGCTAAGAGGTCCCTGTGGAAGCGAAGGTAACAATACCAGCTAAGAGGTCTTTGAAAAAGAGATCCCTTCCGATTTGAGGGTACACGGGCCACCTCAGGCACGGGTACACGGGCCATCTCAGGCACGGGTACACGGGCCACCTCAGGCACAGGTACACGGGCCACCTCAGGCACGGGTACACGGGCCACCTCAGGCACAGGTACAGTGTCAAATCCACCCGATCCAATCGACGAAGCCTTCATCTAACACTCAGGCTTCAGTAGACAATGTTCGAATTTTCGAAGCAATTAGTGTAAATATTCTGATGCATTGTCTTGTAAAGAAATACAATTAAATCTTATTTCACTTTGACTTGATTGATTAAGAAGCATTAACATATAGTACGCAATCCTGAAAATAGCTCGTGTAGCATCTGATTAACGTCCCTGTGACTTGAGTCAAGTTCATCACGGATACGAGAGAAGGAAGTAACTCTGCATGACAATAGTGATAAAAACAATTCAGTATGAAATAGAAAATTTAGTGTTAGCTAGCTCTAAGTTCTCCCTAGCCTTTTACATACCTCTACTAAGTAAGTTCAAATGCAAATCAAACTGGCGCATTATTTTACTGAAGCTTAGTGAAATTTTTGCTTGGAGAAATACAAAGTGCATGAAACATGTTAGATGCGAAGGTGGAATAGCCCATTCTTTCCGATACCCAAACGTTCTTTCTGCACTGGAAATTTATGCAAATACGCGTAAAATATTCGAAATTTATGGCCTCCTTGAGACTGATACGACCGACTCAAATGTTCCCACCTGCTTGTAATATCAAATCGGAGGTATTGCGTGCCCCCTGCGAACAATCTAGCATTGAGAGATCAAGGCGGCACCGGGGCTGACGAGCAAGGTAAACAGCTCACGCTGATGCACCGAGAGCTAAAATCAATAGCTGCGGCTCCGCTGCCTTATCTGCAGCTCTGTAACGACGCTCTTCATATTCGCCATCGCATCTAAATGCGCAGCTTCGCATGGATGGCGCAGAGGCCAAGTGCTCTTTGCAGGCATCGAGTTTGGAACGTCAGAAATATGATCCGGGCTCTAATGTGATACGCCTGTTTATCTTATCATTTCCTGCCCGTTCTTAAGGGAAATGTCCACCGTACAGGACGTGGTCGTTTCGCTCGAGCTATGAAATGCGACTCATCTCATAAAAAATGGCACGTGACTCGAAATGAGCAGTAATATAAGTAAAAACTCAAGGGGATGAGGCTTCATGAGTGTTTTTTGGCGTCACGAAGTTTAACTCGCAAAGAAAATGATTGCCATATCCGAAAGCCATTCGTTGTAATTTTGCTGAAATGGAGTGGTTTCCGGAGATATCTGATTTACGGGCCCAGAAATAAAATTGGTATTATTTGGTAATGAATGCCATGTTTTTTAGGAACTACTATAGCGCTGGGGACCTTTTACCGACGTGCATTTGACCCGTTTGACGAATATAACCAGTACTTACTTTGACCGTATTAAGACAAAACACAGTACAACAAATGATTCTACTCAAGGTTTTTTGAATGATCTTATGAACGGTATCAGAGGATCATTCATGTATTACAGGAGGTAGCAAGAATAAAATACTCGACAGACGTTTGAAAGATTGCCCAGAACTACACATCATCATTAAAAACTCCATACTTAACACATTTTAATGAAAACTAGAAACCAGTAACGAATGACATATCAATGCATCATTGTTTCGCTTAGACCACGAAACGCCCAACCCCTTAGAGTAAGAGAATGAAGCTGTTCCCACAACTTACTTTGACCTAAAGTGTAATCCTTGATAAAAAGTTTATTGCATGAAAAGATGAGGTGAAACTTCGGCATTAACGAAGCCGAACAACTCACGGTAACTATGAACAAATGCTGGCTGAATATCACTGTAACTTGTGCATTTAGCTTTTTATCAATATGATAGTCTACCTGCTATAAAGTACAGCACTTACGCTGATACCAGCATTACATGAACAGCTAAGGTATAATTCTAAATTTACATGGACACCAGTATTACAGGGAAAAAGTATGATGCATACAATCCTCGAATTAATTTTTTCGTTGTGAAAGTGCACCGATTGGTCATCCTGTTATTGGACCAATTGGTTATCAGGAGTGCTTGGGGACCACAAATCTGTGTTATTCTGGTGCACCACGACAGTGAGAACTATTTACAGATTTCGACCGATTGAATGAGTGTATTGTAGAGCCGAGAGTTACAATTGATTTAATACATGATGACACGCTACTTACATACTTGTAAAATTTTGAAAATTAAATCTATGGTTTTATTTTGAGAATGACATCTCCAACTTGCCATCGACAGTACTATTAATTTATGCACAAAGAAATTGAATAAATTCTTGTTGTTTCATCCTATGCCTTTTTGTAGGCCGAGAGCAAGTAGAAATTTTTTAAACGAAATGTAGTTTTTGTATATAAGTATATATACGCCGCGCACGAGTATACATAAACATTTGACACTTTCTTTTCTCGGCAGATTTATTTACGTTTTACGTTCGAACAACTTGCCTGATATACCTATACAACCATGCGACAGAGTTCGAACGTCATCGGTCGTAGGAATTTTTAGCACACTTTGCTCCAAGATTCTCTTCACACGAGGAAATAATGGTACAGGTCATTACAATTTTTCCGTGACAAGTGGAATTAACAGACCGGGAAAGAGTTTTCTACACATAGACTGACTCATCTGGGAGGGTTAGAGTAGGTGCATGATATCGAGTGCAACACGAGTAAAAGAAACATTATGAAAATTATGTCAGTACTCTCAGATACTTATGATGATACCTATTAAATTAGTAATAAATTTGCATGGACCGATTTGTTCAGATGGCATGACAGTAAAAGCTCACGAAACTCAAATTATTCAGGTATACACTGTGAGTATGACAGGAAGAGAATTTTACATTGTTACTTTGTGATGATTAGATTTCAGCAACTGTCTTTAATTTTGTGAGTACGCTTTAGAGTGCCGTAATTCACGAGTTCTTAATGCATGAAAGTTATAATTGGCGACTGGAACAAATTCAGCCATCAATAGGAATTCACGAATTTGTGTCTTGCATCACTAATTCACGAGCGTTTCAAGTTACACCAGATTTTTGTTCAACTTGTTACTAACATTTGTTATTCATTGTATTAGGGAACTCCAAAGCCCACACATGGAAACTAAGAAAAACCTTACACTGAAGTTCAGGATCAGGATCAACGTTTGTGACACTGAACGTGTCTTCTACAGAGGCTGCTTGAAGTTATGAGATACTAAATAAACTTTATTTAATTTTAACTAGCTTGACTGCTAATTGTATGACAACCATTTGAAGCAATGAAGTCTTTGAAGTACTTATGTTTAAATTAATTAACGAACTTGTTTATGGAGGCTAGAATACGAATATCTGTCATGCGCCGCTGACTATCACTAAAATTAATTAATATGATAGCAGTACGATGATAATTATGCACTGATAAAAGGAATATTATCCTTCACGAGGTATATGACAAACATGTCGATGATGAACAAATTCAGGTGAAGTTATTTTATACAATTGAAGTACCAGTGAAAGGTATTTTGATGCACACGCAGGAGGGCAAAATGTTATGCGAACAGGATGCGTTTCATGTGGTTAGTTTTAACGTGAAATGCTCTCAACATACGGTGTCTACACAGCATTTTTACGACGAAAAATAAATTTATAATATAACTAGACTTCGTAGTTTGCCAACACCCCGTTGCAATCCACTGGACATCGTGAGTACGGACTGTAAATTGTTATGGAACTTGATCGAGAATACTCGCGAACATGAGGCCCACACATGCATATGCCTTTTTATTATACTAACGTTCCAATATCCCATTTGTCAATAAAAAGAAAATTTATAATTTACTTTAAGATTCAGAGTTTACCAATTGTGGACTATATGGCCGTATGAAAGAGTTCCGGAGTAATCGAAACGTCAATTTGGGAGCGATTGATGATGGCTGAACCCTTCAAAATTATTGTGCTGAGCAGCAATAAATTGAAAATCACACTGGTATTATAAGGTTATTTTCACGGTCTGTATTAAAATAGATTTCAGGAATTCAATGCAGTTATATGATCAGTTTATTTATTGTCGGATGTATAACCCAAATAAAAATAAAAACTCTTGGAGCGCTCGGGAAAATTCCTTATTAGTTTCGGAGAACCAATATATTACAGAAACTCTCGCCTTAGCGTGGTAAAATAAGCCAAGTTCTGATAAAATTAGACTCCGGCATTGCCATTACTAAGCCAAGTAAACCATAAAAACGCTAACGACGGTCGCAACAGAACTTTTATGGATTTTATGCTACTACAAATCGCGCCCAATTTGAATGTGATGTCGTAGACCCAGCGGGAGCCGTGAGGGAGAGCGCCTCGTTGGCTTAGGATGAGGCCTTTCGAAGCAACGCAGGGCGTCCCAGGCACGGTGTGTAAACATGAGAAATGCCTCCTAAAATCTATGCATGATCCTCTTGCTCACATGGAATGAACATGACAGACATTAACGACAAAGCCAGCAAACTCGGGGATTTGGACTTGCATCGACACACACACTCTGGATTGACTTTCAACGACTGTGTGAAACAGGACTGGCCTCTGTGTTTGACGATGGAAAATCCACACAGGTATTTTTGAACAATATTTTTTAATTTACCTCTTGAGAGAGAATTATCCCTTCCGTCGGTCGTCAAAAACGCTAAGAAATTATAAGCATCAAGCTCCAGACACATGCTTTACCTACATGTATTCCAAAACCTAATTTCATAAAAGTTAGTTAGAACATAGATTCAACAATCAAAACTCACTCTGCCCATGGCTTCCTTGGACAGCGCACATGAGGTACGTGAGCGAAGTTCAACTTTGGAAGCCTTGCTTAGCCGAATTCAACTTAGGCCTAACCAAAGCCTAACCAAAATCTTTGGTTAGGCGAAGTTCAACCTCGGAGGTCAAGTCTAACTTTAGAAGCTTTGGTTAGGTCACAGGCTCACCAAGCAAGGCCAACTGTGGCGACCATTCGTGCAGTGCGCAGTAAGACCACATCTAATCTCTCCGTCTCTCCTCCAAGACGAGATCTCGAGGTCCGGGCCAATTTCCGGTGAAGTTGAATAGACGGAGCCATTCTTGATCGATCATCGTGGGAGAGAAGACGGCCGCTACTGAGGAGCTCTCGAGGATGCCGTGACTCGCGACTCTTCCATAATAAAATGTCAAATTGGTGAGCAATATCAGCCGGATGAACGAGACTCCAATGACGCCCTGGAAGTGCCTCAGGCCTGTCTACCGACGATCAGCACGCAGACCTCGGGAACCCAGACTCCTAATTCCCGGCTCACAGAAAACGGAGCTCGCTTGTTTTTTCTTTTTTAGCTGCGACTTGAGTAATTTTGATGATACACGCAGTAAGAGTTTGATTCGTAAGCGTGTCGAGTGCGCAATCTTTCGTGCTCAATTGTTATCTTTGGGGACTGAATTTTGTGTCAACGAAGAATTTCATAAAAAATCATTAACGGCGGTAGAAAAAGTGCAGTTCTACCGAAATTCACCCGAACTTCATTTATTTAACGTCTTCGAAAAATCGCGAATTTACAAATTATACAGAAAAATATCCCTAAAATCTGACAAAGAACTTGCACACACAAAACTGAGTGTGTATGGACATATATACAATAAATTTAAGCTATATTGTTGATTCTGCCGGTAAATATTTCATCATCTCAAAATGATGGATCATAAACATATTTTCTTAGTGACCGATATATGAAAAACTGCAATTTCATGAAGTATCTTTCCCAATTTCACTCAGACCAATGCAAACGCGATATTGTTCAGTGTTGTGTCCAGTTGAAACAAAACCCTCATTTGCATTTTATTGCTTTCCAGGTATTCTTTCTAGACACAGCCACATCCTCGCACATCATTGCATTGCGTACAATTCGAGCAAATCTAATTGGCTGGAGAGCTCTCGTATCAACCATTTTACACAAATTAATTGATATTAACCGCGTAACCTTGATATCTTAACCCAGTTCGTGAGAGCAGGAGATGATATTTCGTGTCGCTTCACTAAATAAGGTCAAGTAATTCAACCCTGGAAGCAGGACTGCTCTCCGTGGGCTTAGAAGCTTAGAAACGCTCGGGGCTGTTGGTGCTGGTTGGTGTTGGTGCAGACTGGTGCTGGTTGGTGTTGGTGCAGACTGGTGCTGGTTGGTGTTTGTGCAGACTGGTGCTGGTTTGTGTTTGTGCAGACTGGTGCTGGTTTGTGTTTGTGCAGACTGGTGCTGGTTTGTGTTTGTGAAGACTGGTGCTGGTTTGTGTTTGTGCAGACTGGTGCTGGTTTGTGTTTGTGAAGACTGGTGCAGGTTGGTGTTGGTGCAGACTGGTGCTGCTTGGTGTTGGGGCAGACTAGTGCAGGTTGGTGTTGGTGCAGCCTGGTGCTGGTTGGTGTTGTTACAGACTGGTGCTGGTTTGTGTTGGTGCAGACTGGTGCTGGTTGGTGCTGGTTTGGTGCTGGTTGACTGTTGGTGTTGGTTCGTGCTGATTGGCTCTTGGTGCAGGTTTGCGGTTGATTTTGGTGGGCGATTTGGTTTTAAAACAGTCAGCTCGAACACTAAATGCATATCAGATTTTTTTTTCTGAGAAACACGTAATACATGTACTAATAAGAATTTTAGAACGTAAAGACTCCTGTTGTTAGGACAATTTCGGAACAAAATATACGAATGTTTATTCGTTTTCCGTAATGGATATGGTTCTACAGGGTTATCGAATTAGTTGTAAAGTACCTGCAATTTAGCAAACCGTTCTTCGCGTAGTATTGGGAGTTCTACCTCAGGCCCTTCAGTGTACGTTGTGCGCTGAAATTTCATTATTGTGTCAGTCGTTGGCTCATAACTGGCCTCTGCTAGGCAGCGTAGGATTGTGTTTTTAGAGGAGGAAGTAAAGATACGAGAGCCAAAAATTTTGGAATAGTCACCCCAAAAGAATTTTAGTTTTGATTTTACGCATAATTTTGACAAAAGCCACAAACAGTAAGTGTTGTGTGTTTTTTGTTATATTATTCCCAGTAAGATGGAAAATTAGCCTTTTTTTGAAAAATGTCATTGTCGCAAGGAATTGATTTCACCCAAGAGTGTAAAGCCCATATTGTTCGCCGGAACCTAAGTCCTGTGACATGGTTATGGAACGTTTGGCACAATACCCTATCAAAATCAAATTGAAAATAATTTTAAAATCTTACTTCAGCAGGATTCATCGTGCCATCATCGTGAAAAATCATTACAATTCTAGTTTTTCAAATTGACGGTTTTCATATTTTTTTTGTTCGCGTTCTGGCATCTGCAATTAATTTCTACAAGAAAACCATGGAAATTATTTTCTGAGCTCTTTTAATTCCACTTGAAATTTGACTGCAGCTCACAGCCCCAGCTTTGGGTAAATCGCCCGGTCACGGCCATGACAACTCGGAAATGGGGGGCTAGCGTAACTGAAAGAAGAATATATCTACTCCTGACCAAATACAAATTGAAATTGAAATTGGCCAAAAAAATATCACTAAAGGTACATGTGCAAGTGAAGTAAGACAGGGTGCGTTCTGCCCAATTCAAAAGAACGGAGCGTCGGCGTTTATTAGAAGAATGAAAGAAACGGCAGTGTGACAAATCTCTAGTGAATCAAGTAGTGCTGGGAGAGAAAAATAAGTTCCAATAACTGCAGGGCACAGAAAGGGATTATCTACTTCGCTCTTCGCCCCACGTCTAACTGTCTGGTGCCTGCACTACGTCTGGTGCCTGCCCTATGTCTGGTGCCTGCACTACGTCTGGTGCCTGCACTACGTCTGGTGCCTGCCCTATGTCTGGTGCCTGCCCTATGTCTGGTGCCTGCCCTATGTCTGGTGCCTGCCCTATGTCTGATGCCTGCCCTATGTCTGGTACCTGCCCTATGTTTCGTGCCTGCCCTATGTCTGGTGCCTGCCCTATGTCTGATGCCTGCCCTATGTTTCGTGCCTGCCCTATGTCTGGTGTTTGCCTTATATCTGATGGCTGCATTATGGTTGACGCCTGCCATATGTCTGGTGGCTGCCATGTGATCTCAATCAAAATTGAATAAATTAGGATGGAAATGATTGACCCATTGATTGGCTCAGCGTTTTTCAATTTCCCGCTCAATTTGGGTTCGCCTGAGATTAAAACTGAAGTTTTAATAGTTTCTTCCTGAGTTTTGGATATGATTTCTGATTAGAAATTTGAAACACTGCTTGGATCTTCTCATATGTAAAATGTGTACAGAAAATTTGCACTGCGAATTGCAAGACTGAGACTAAAAAATCCAACTTTTAACTAGTATTTACGAAGGATGTAGTATTAATTCGCCAGATTTCTTCACCAAAAATTAAGTAAATTTATACTTTTTAAAGTTCTTGAGAATATCTTAAAATGTTCACACGTCTTGTTTTCATCCTTTAGCTTGCAACCTTACCTCATCTCTCCTTTTCCCACGGGAAGAAACACGAAGGGCGTTAAAATCTGTGAAACTTTCGTGCGCCTATGCTTCGCAGGTGAAACTGAGCTCTCAGTGTTTTGCAAAAATTATCAGTGGTCGCAGGAGAAGCGAGATAGCAGCGCCTGATGACAAATAGCGTCATCCATCGTTTGCAGGTGGTCTCATTCTCAACATTTTACGCTCGGGAGAATTTCTGAAGGAGTACGTATTGCACCAGACTCGGGGTATTTACCTTAGAGCTGCATCGACTCTGAGTAAGAAGCATGAGCAGTGCTGCTGATTAATGGGTGGCCATCGACTCGAGAGAGACGGCGTCGGTCTGCCGAGCTGTGGTCCGTCTTCGTCAATTTTTCATCATTGCAGACAAATTTCGCACGATTTTTTTGGTACCGCTACTTCGAATGTGCGTCTCGCGCTCAATCTTCTCACTACTCACTCATCTGTCCGCGTTTGAGAAATTCACCATGAAGAAAAATTTTATCAAAGCTTTGTTCATTCGGAAGTTTAATTTCATGGCTTTCATGATTATTCGGCGATGACATGGAAGGCTTTACGTTGGCCTCACCGTAGAGGCAGCATTATTAAAGATATCGGCAATTGATCTTTGGTAATTAAGCAATAAGTACGAAGAAGGTGCATAATGCTTGTCTCCAGAAAAAGATTCCTAAATGTTAAAAGGTTACCTCGTTTTATATCTGCTGTTAGTAGTGAGTTACCAATAGCAACACAGAGTCAAGTTCGAAATGTTCGTGGTTGCATGACGAGCAAACGACACAAAACGTCATAGGCCTGAAGCAAAGTTTGTTTATAACTCGTGATGGAATTTCGATGCACGGAGCACAGCAACTACGTTTGAGATTTCTTCAAGTATATATGTTACGGCAATTACTTATAAACATTATTTGTTAATTTCAAGAGTTGTGTCTATGTATCGCGTGGCTTATCAGGCAGATCTTCTGTGATATACAGCATGCAGATCGAGTCGCTTTTTAATTTCTTATGGGTCCGATATTAGATATTGTTATATTTCGAGGTATATATTCGACCAGAATTTTTTTCCAAATGCAAGGGTAGGAGTATGATTAAAATAGAAACATGAAATATTACGTCATTTTCTCTCGCCAAAAACTATAGTGTTAGAGTTTATTTTTTTCAAAGGGAATGATTGAAACTTCTCAATGGTAATGTAAGTACACCACGGGCAATTAACTTAATTTATATCTACATTATTTTTGGACTCGGTATGTTTGCACAATTTTTCAATCATGACGTAAGTAACGTACAGAAAAACAACTGCACGGTAATCCAAGTTTTTTTTTTACGTTGGGAATTAGAATACATACGTACACACATACATATATACATACATAAATACATGCATACATAAATAAATACATACATACACACATACAAGCATACATACACACGTACACATCTACATGGCATGTATGTATGCATCACATACATGCATGCATACATGTATCCAATATAAGTTGCGACGACCTCTGCTCGCTTAAGCCTGTAACCGCGAAGTGCCCCTCCTGAGCAACACCGGACGCCCAATCCCTGTGTCAGTGGTCTCAAGAAATCGTCGTCTAACGAGACTCAGAATCTTGCCCTCATCAAAGCGGAGGCGGTGAGGGCTTAGCCTTTAGAGAAGCAATGGCGCAACGTTGGACCACGTCATATGGCTGACGCTAGTTTTTGTGCTATGTAAGCTCCAGCTTAGTAGCAAATATGCATGACTGTAGCTGGTTTTTTGAACACAGCTAGCGGCAGCATTACTGCAAATAGGTATAAAGCCACCCCTAGTTTTTCACGCAAAGCTAGCGCCAGTTTGATTGCAAATATGCATAAGACTGGAGCGGGTTAGTCGAGCACAGCTAGCTTCAGCCTTATCGCAATAATACTTGTGGTATCAAATCATCAAGCACTTTATTACTCTACAGAAACTTCTGCTATTGTCTATAATTCACCGATGGCAAAATTTAGGTGAATCGATATCTGTAACGAGAAAAGTAAGATTTGGCCTACATGGGTTAAAATGTAATTTGAACTCACATATACTAACACATAAATATTCGGCGAACATCGCGCATGGATGTGGACCGGTCGGTTCAGAGCTCATCACATGCTTCAATTACCCGAGAAAATTAGTGAACAGTTAGAAAAAAGGTGAGTAAATTATCAGAGATGTTTCACTTTTTGCTTTAGAAATACAATGCATTAGTAGTATAAGAAAATATATTGCAAGTTTGACCGCGTTCGATATATGAGTAGAGTGAAGGTGCACAGCTGCCCAGCCGATAAGCTCGGTGACAGAAGCGAATAAATATGTTTCTTTGTGAGCTTCTATTTACAGAAGTACGAGGACAAACCCGACTATGTTTTTTTGAGAAGTAAACATTATTCTCTTGAATTTAATGCTACTGAAAGATGAGTGATATATCAAAGTAATCTAATTTCATCAGAGTCGCCGTGCTGGGCTCCGGCTGATGGCAGTGTCGGCCACGCTTTCAATTAAGGAGCAACTTTTTTCATTACGCCTCGCTGCTTTGATTAGGCCTCAATTATTGTAACTCAAACATTTTATGCTGGCCGCGAGAAATTATCCCTCGTTATGTCAGAAGGTACACAGCTTTTTGCTCTCCTGAACATATATTTCTGAGGATTAGATTGATATTAAATAATTTGTTGAGCTTTTAAAGACTGTAGGAAGTGTTAAAATAAATGTATGTTTAATAGTGTTAAAAGTTAAAATAAATTATGTATGAGTGAATCCATCAGGAACGCATGAAGAAAATGAGTTTGGGTCAAATCAGTCATTGACGATATTGGAAATAAAGTCATTTGTAATATCGTTACGGATTTAATTAGATGAAGGTCAACAGTCCTGGCAAATGGTCACCACTGGAAAAAGTTCCTGGTTTCAAAGTTGGGACTTTTGAAATTTTCGAGCGAACTACAAACGCACCAACGAGGGTCCTCCTGAGCCCATTGGAAGTGTGTATATGTAGAGGAGGACACCATATACTGGACATAATTTTCTGACAATTATAATTTGGATCGCTACCTCTTACAATGCCAGTTGTAGTGGTTTAATCGCTGTCAATAAAAGATTTTTGTTGTGTTTTTCCCATTTTTATTGCGTTTTTCTGAAGTTCCAGCATTCCTGTCCCCCTGCATTCATCCAAGATATTATACATAAAAACAGGAAAATTTGGAAGTTCACAGACCTGGATATAAAAGTGAATCTTTGCCGTTGGTTTTTTATTTCGTTCAGGGATAAAGAAAAAGAAATTTTTCTTTCAACCTAGAGAACATGACCGAAAAATAAATTTCGTTATATGATATCGTATTTTCAGATCCACGGAAAGCCTCCCAGAAATCCTGTAAGGAGTTCGCCGGCAAAAAAATGAGCCGTAGCTTTTCTTGCATGATAGATGACTGGCAAGGGCTACAGAACAGAGCTGAGGTGCCTTCAGCTCCTGCAGGACGAACTTCTCAGGGAAAAAAAGAGTTCCGTGCAAAACTCGAGAACAAATTCGATTCGTAAGAAACTTAGAGCTTCACACGCTCTTGCGAAAATTTTCTTTCCCACATGGGTCCGAAAACTGTGCATGATGTAGTTATACATTGGATTAAAAAGTGAAGCATCTCCTAGAAGAATACATTGAAGAGTAGTAGTAGTAGTGGTATCATAGAATACATTGAAGAGTAGTGGTAGCAGTAGTGGTATCATTGAAAACATTGAAGAGTGGTGGTAGTAGTGGTATCATAGAATACATTGAAGAGTAGTAGTAGTAGTGGTAGCATAGAATACATTGAAGAGCAGTGGTAGTAGTGGTAGCATAGAATACATTGAAGAGCAGTGGTAGTAGTGGTATCATAGAATACATTGAAGAGTGGTAGTAGTAGTGGTATCATAGAATACATTGAAGAGTAGGGGTAGTAGTGGTATCATAGAATACATTGAAGAGTAGTAGTAGTAGTAGTGGTATCATAAAATACTTTGAAGAACGAGATGAAGAAATTCAAACCAGAGCTTTGTTAGCGCTGTAGAACATTAGTGAGAGGTAACGAACATTTGAGTTGTTAAACCTTGAGGTGTTATTGAGGCTGCTTTCGAAAGCGTTCAATAACAACATAAGTGAACTAGACAACGGCAAAATTTTCTCATTACATCTTCGTGTCATTAACGTAGTTGAGTGCAAACCAAACTATTCAATCAAGTGTTTTTTGTGCATTGTCCGTATTTCCTCAATCTAATTATTTTACCGGTGCTTCTATGTTAATAGACTTTTATCCTTAATTTTAGCTCCCAGAGCGTAGATATCACCACCCGACAGTCGATTATAATATATTATCAACTTTACATATTATCGACGAAGTCTGAGAAAAAGTAACAATGGGTAAGAAAACCTTATCAAAATTCGAATTGTTTGACACCCACTGTCCCTCGTTAACATTAGAAGAAGTTATTGCTTTAAGAACAGCATTCATGTTCTCACTAAGGAGAGCTGTGTGCAGTACCGCTGGAGCGGTCGGCATGAGAACAGCCACAGGCCTCCGACTCACCGCAACTTCGCACAGCTCCGCTCGCGTCAAGTTCCTGAAGAGCCATCGATTCAAGCATCGCAATTCACAATAGTCACATTCTAATGTTCTGCGTTGTACGCAAATGTACGTTTAGGTATTCACGTGTGATGTTCGCAACATGTGCTGTCCCCGGTATATACGTTCATACATGTTAGGGAAACCTAACGTATCTGTGGGAATTGTAGACTATTGATGAAAATGTTCGTTTGAAAGAACAGCGATTTCTGACGCTTCTCTCGCGCTCAACAGCCGCTGCATCAGTCACTCGTCCTTCATGTGACTCGGGTCCAAAGAACGTTGTCCGTTCCCGTTATTTTGCTCTTGTAATTCCTACTCCTCGAGTATTCTGAGCTGCTCCGTTCTATTTCAGCAATGGAGGTTTTGATGATGCATCATTCTACAATAGTTCCTTCGTGAAAAATAATTGACTTAGTTCAGAATTCTGCGTGCTGGTGACAATTTTTGTCCAAGTGAGGTGTTCGAGAGGCTATTTTGCGTTGGAAATTAGCTATCGTTAGGAATTATTTTTTGTGACCTTCTTGCGCACTCCAAGGGCTGTTCGAGCGTAAAAAAAGGATACTAATGATCAAAATCTATAAAAATTTTCATTATAATTTACATATAAACCCATATATCAATTCCCATTCACATGCAGGCCTTTCCTAACAAAAATTTAACCCCTTTTCCCAATAGAATTTAGCCCGTTCTTCGCAGCGATGGTAGTTTTCTGACTTATTTTGGCAGTTTGCGCAGATTTTCTCTGTTGGCGAGAAATTGGCTTGTGCCTGCTTGCAAATGTCGGCAGTAATGCTCGAAAGCGGACATAGCGACTGCACCACTGCACTGTTGGACAGAGAACTCTGCAAAATTACCTGCGTTGATATTTAATAGGGTTTGTTCGTCGAGTAAAATTCAATAAACAATAAAACTCCATTCTCACATTGAAAAGTAAATAAACCCGCAGGGAATAAATTTTCAAAACTGACTCAGTAAAATCGAAAACTGTTTCTCATCTATTTCCATTTCCAACGAAAAGGCCATCCAAGGTAACACACAGATAACCCGTAAACATTGCTCGGGTTTCTCAAGCCGTTTTTCCGCTCGTCTCCAATTTCCAACTCGCACATCGTAGCTGCATTCCCACGGTAGTCCGGCGTTCAAATGAATTTCAAGTGCTCTGGCTTCCCGAGAACATTTGGCAGTCGCACCAGAAGGACCTTGGCATTCATTTATGATAAGTACAGCTTAGCAAGGCCCATTAATTAGGACGGTGAGCGTAATATGGTGAACACGAATGTAATTTGTTAAATAAGTGTTTACTTGGTTCCGCCTAGTGTTACCAGAGACCGAGCTTTCTCTTTATTTCGTCCTGGGAGGCTTAGGACGGCAAGATTACTTATGGCAGGCTCTACTTAGCACGCATTTATTCATGTTCTAAACCCTGGGGACCATTCCATATTTCCTCCCTCTGCCGCCGTCCCCTGCCCTCTACGGCGCCCTCACACCGCACTTCCCCTCATCGTCTGTTTTGCACGCTCACTCTACACCATCCCCTACCCTCAGTTGCACCCTCATTTTGTTGCACCATCCTTCAACCTCTACTGCACTATCTGTTGCATCCTCATTCTACACCATCCCTAACCTTCTGTTGCACCCTCACTTTGCACCATCTCTTACCTCTGCTGCTCCCTCACTTTGCACCATCTCTGACCTCTGTTGCTCCCTCACTTTGCACCATCTCTGACATCTGTTGCACCCTCACTTTGTACCATCTCTGACCTCTGCTGCTCCCTCACTTTGCACTATCTCTGACTTCTGTTGCACTCTCACTTTGCACCATCTCTGACCTCTGTTGTTCCCTCACTTTGCACCATCTCTGACTTCTGTTGCACCCTCACTTTGCACCATCTCTGACCTCTGTTGCTCCCTCACTTTGCACTACCCCTCACAATTTTTCGTACCTTCGCTTTGCACCACCCCTCACCCTCTGACGCACCCTCACTCTGTATCTCACTTTCTCATTCTTCCCTCAAAGAATACACTAGTAATGGTACGGAATTACAATGTATACCAGGCTATTTCTCCCTACCATATCTTCCATCTTTTCTTTGTCATTGCTGGAAATCAAATATGCATAAAGGAAATGTTACGATCGCTATCACGCAATCGGGTAATCAATTCAATCTTGATTGCCTAATCACCTACATTTCTCTGCATAACAAACTTTGGCTTCAATATAAGCCTTTTGCTACATTTTCGGTGTGTTACTCAATATTGATTTGTTTTCTATTCTCTGTGAATTTCTTCTCTTGGATTCTCAAATTTTTCATCCGCTGACATATTCCATGGTATTTTTCCAGATTTTCACCTCTGATTTTTTGAAACCCTTCGTTACGAATTTTACCCCATTCGATAAGCTCTTTCTTCAACTTTACCGTCGCTAATTCTTTCAACGTCAGTATCACGTTGGTCAAACTGTCCCTTTATTTCGCCGCTCAGCTACGGATATCCCTAACTAAACTGATTTCACTTCAGTGCTTTTTTTTTGCTTCCCTCCCTCGCACATGAGCGGCCATGCACGACGCGTCACTACAGCGTTTGAGCGATCGACTCCAATGTGCGCAGGCTGGGCGATTGATCCACGATAGACGGGCTGTAAGAGTGACCAAAAACTTGGGCCGTTCGAGCTCGCAAAATGACTTGGGAAACGGGAAAAGCTGGACGATTTTCTGGTGCGGTGGTGTAATTTGCTCTAGAATCCTCCACAAAATGTTAAAATTATTTTGAATATTCAACTCGTGTAGCTGTAGGTAAAGAATACGGGTCTAATATTGCAATGATAATGAGATACATGAATATTAATTCCACAAATGAACGTTCATCTAGCTCCCGCTGAGGAAGTGCGATTCTTTATGTATTTCAAACGACCTTGAATTAATTTGTAAATACCACGCCGAAATCTCGAACATTTTGCTCGGCCTTCACTCGTGATTAATCTCATTTAGGGTGGCCATTAGAGTCAGTTTTTACTTATTTTTTAGGTTTAATAATTAAATTAGAAAGTTACCTGCTGAATTATTTCTTAGTTTTCTGTTAGATTCTGTTTTTTTCCATATATGTAGTTTGGCTCTACGGTATTTCGAGGGCAAAAAAAAATTCTAGTATGAAATTAAGAATCTTCAGGTGAATATACAATTTTGGGAAATCAATTTTGATTCCACAATGAATTGATGACAGGAGCCTCCTCGCAGTTCTCAAATGTTACTCTCTTTGCAGCCGGCCTTTGGAATCTACAACCTATATTGATCTATGTAGAGTCTAGATCAGTATAAAACCTCGTCAAAAAAGCCTCGTTTTAAAATTAATTTCCTATTTTTTATTGGATGAGAGACAAGTTGCAATTCATATTTATGGAGTTGACAAAATAACAGAAGCTCGTCACATTCGAAACATAGGCTTGACTCCCGGCTGCTTGCAGAGCAGCTCAATAAGTCCAGCCTCGAGCGTTATCATCTGAACTTATCAAGCCCTGCGTGAGACGCTAGTTAGTCTTCTGGATATATATGCTTCATGATTATATTAGTGATACGGGAAATAACAGAATTCGTTTTTTTGTGGGACACCCTGTATAATTGATAAAAGAACTACGCTCACTACGTTACGTTGGCATGCTTTTGAAAGTTTCCAATGAAATAGATAAGCTCGCAGGTGTGCAATATTCGGACAATGCATTTGGAAGCACCCACTAAACTTGTGACGGGGTCACTGTAATGTTCTGTATTGAAGAGTGCGTGTTCTCAATCACGCACACCACACATATAGTTACGAGGTCAGACAATTAGGCTGCAAATCGTAAAAGCCTCGCTCGTGGTCGAAGTTATTCTTGTCCCCAAGCCTTTGAAATACACGCGCATGTCAGGTATAATGATCGCCGTATGATTGGCTGACGCTGTCGGGGGCGGAATCATTGATCCTGGGGAAATGGAAATTTTTAGTAAGAAATAACCAAGTTCCTCTTAACACATGGCTTTGTGTGGGTGTTAACACAGATCAAGTATTACCACATTTTAAATTAGCATATTTTTTGTAGTGTTGCAGGGCACTGGGTTGACTCCTTATCAACTTTGTGACAAATATTTTAATTTCTTTTACCGGTTGTATATACAAGGGGTTTTTATCTTTTGTCCTCATGAAACAAGTCAAAGTCTTGCCCGACAACTCTTTCATCATATTGGTCGAGCAAAATAATTTAAATTTTCTTGCGCACCGAAAAAATGGTTAAAATTTGCATCGATGTTTGCATCAATTCCTTTCATTATTTATTGTGATGATCCATCTTGGTATTTTGCAGCATTTCAGATACAATATTGTAAAAATAAATCACAAATAAGCTTCTTGAGCAATCACATCTTCACTTCTCGTTGGTTAAAGTAGCTGCTTTTTCAAAATAGCCCGCACAAATAACACTATAATGAGCAAAACTCCTCTGAAGGTCACAAATCAAAAAGTGATAACAACATCTTTTTCGTAAATTGCGTGAAACTTGAGACCACAGTATTGAGAGGCTAGAAAATTTGCCTCTAAAAACTCTACGGAGTTCAAAAGACATATTCCGCTATAGTATTTCACCGGTTGCATTTGCTGAAATGAAAGCAAGTTATTTTTGTCACAAAACGTGAAGTTAATAAACAGGCTAGTTAAAAGCCCACTTTCATGCTCTGGACGCAAGAGTTAGCTATTCAGTATTTTCGTAAAGCACATTATAAGTCAGTGATACCTGCTCAACTAACTTACAGCTGAGGTATGGATTTAATTTCCTTTAGTCGTAAAACATTATAGTAAATCGATAAATTGGTAATTTTCCACGGTATTCCCGCTGTATCTTACATGAGAATATTTTACTGCATATGAGATGTCCTCCGGATTTTTTTTCTCGAGACCTTCTTGTTATTACAAGGAGAACAAGACGTACATCGTCCCAAGAATCGAAAACTACTCTGCCGACATTTTTTTACTCAGTTTGTAAGTTTATGTACCCAATGAAATGACGGACTACCAATTAAACAATCGGCAAAATTGAGACAAAAGTTTCCTTGACTAATGTTAGCAATTAATATGTCTGAGTATCAATTCCTGTTTGACTCACAAATTAAAATTCACTGGAGAAAAATGCAGTCCATTTCTCCAATCAAAGTAGACAAGTTATCTATGAGTTGAGCAACAATTATTTGACCGAATTATTGCACTCACTACATGTATTCTTTAAGTGTAATTTTAAATTTACGGCATTCAAATCATATTTAGTCTCAACTAGGAGCACAAAATCTCATTGGTTTCCCTTAGCACGGAAGGAGAAGTGTGTTTGCAGTCCTATCACGTGGGCCGGTGTAACTTACGAGTAGGTGGCAATGTTCTAATTTTTCAGTAACGCTTCTTCTTAGAAAAGAGGTAGAAATCCAATCTGTACCGCGAGATCAATCTCCGTCGACTTATGTGCGTAACGCCGTTGGCAACTTCTGCTCAGAAAATTTTGCAGATATTTTTTTTTCTGCAATTATTTAGGTTTACCTCGTTACCATTAGAAGAGTATTGCAATATTATGAATTAGACCAACTAAATGGTCTAAAGGTCTGGTGACGTACATTTTTCCAGTGAAATTCTTCATTCGGTTAGAAATTACAAATTTATGAAGTTTGTGTGTTTCTTCCTAAAAAACTAATATGGAATTCCACAGTTGTGGTGGCCTGACAATTGCAAGCACACGTATGAATTTTATATTGATTCTCGTTTGAACGAATGAACAAGCGTGAATTCTCAATTCTCAATTTGAGTTATTGATTACTTCAACGTCATATCCCTGAAACAAATTAAAACCATACCTCGGCTAAAAATGAGTTCAATAGTTATTACTGACGTAAAATCTACCCAACGAAAATATTGTATAGTTAAAATTTTCCAATGTTTTCAAATTTAAAGTTGGTTCAGCTAGCGTTCTGCTAAATTTCCCCAGCTAAATACAAACTAATCAGCCAAACCTTCAGCTGAAAAGAAGATGCGTTTATATAAATTGCACATGAAGTTTATGAAGCTCTATGGTCATCCATTCAATATGGAATAAAGGTCAATACGTTCACAAATTAATTGGCATAAAGAACGCATGGTTCCTTGTTTATTGGCCCACTTAGCGTCGCCAGTGAGTAAAGTGAATACGCGAAAACTCTTACTAAGACAAGGTGATGAATTGGTTACGATACACTATTTATTGATATCAAATCCCATACATCACCCCTCACAGAAGTTTTCGCGTGATATAAAGGAGGACTACTCGCTTGAGTGTCATGTCAAACACCGCTAATGACGCCTCGTTGAGCTCCAGTGCAACTACGCTAATACCTCCATAGCGAGAAATTTTTTCGCCCTATTGACATGCAAAACTTAAGTGATTTGCGGACTTCCGCGTCTGTGCAAAATCGGGGATTCTGTTATCACCACTGCTGGTAAAACTTTACTTCAGCAATAAACGATACTTTGTGATCAAAGTTACATGATGTTAAGTACATTTCACCATCAGTACAACGCGCGCTACGCATAAAATTGTCAAAAGTATTTGATAGTAAGTGGTCGAGCGATGTCGATTGCTGTTCTTATCACAAATGCTTCTATAGGAATGCACGTACTGATGCTTGATCTGGATTTGCACGCACACTTTTACGCAAATGAGCTTGTCACTTAGACTGATCTGAGTTAGCCTTTCACTTTTACCTATTTTTTAATTAAGGCTCTGGTTAAGAAAACTAAGATTTGGCACCCATTAAGTTTTTCAGTGTACTTGTGAGGGAATTTCAGGTAAATTAATGCTGTACGTTACATTATTTCAATAACTCTATGCAGTATATACAATTTCCCTTTTCCTATTCCGCATATATCCGGGATTCCGCAACGAGATTCGAAAACAAACTAAAGCAACACAGAAAATTTCCTTTGCTAAAAAATTAATTCAGCATAAAACGAAAATAAAACCACCCTGTGATAATACGGGGACTTAATTGTAACATAGCTAAAAATTACGACTGAACATTATCATGAGGCTGTGATTAAGCCTGAAACATTCAAAGTGATACGTTGCACTGTCATTGGATCACATGGATGTTCAAGAGTTGATGGTAACCATCAGAAAGAAATAATCTCTTAAAAATAAATATCGTCGTCTAAACAAAGAAGTTTTAGTGTTTTCAAATTGGAGGTATATATTTTTTAGCGTAACGTTGGGACCCTCTGTATAATGCCTCGGCTGCCCGTTAATCTCTCCTGTTAGTCTGGAAATGACCAAAACGGACCGGTAAACTCGGTCATAGTGCAACGGGCAAAATCAGTGGAATTTTGCACTCATAATTTAACTTTTGCCATTAACTTTAAGAATGCAATCTTAATAGAGCAGGTGTTCTTAACAGTTTTAGTTTTCTAAGAAAGTCGGTGAGGGAAATCTATTTTTTTAAATTCTGGCGTTCAAAGAATGTGAAAACTAAAGGCTTCAAAGGCTGGAAGTCGTCACTGAAATTTTCCAAATTCTTGAGCTAAGCTTCTTTCAGAGTAAAACCATAATGAGTAAAATTATTAAGATCTGAACGGAATTACTTGCCCGATTGAAAGTTATAACTCAACACGTCCAATTTCTAACTCATAATGAAAGGCACGCATAGCATAAAATAAGCAGACTTCTGACTTCAGATTTTAAAATTGGGCAATCCGAATTGAACAACTGCGACGCCTAGTTACGCTAGCACGTGAAGAGCTTCGACACAGCGAAATATTGGAGTCCAACTACTGACTCAATTGTTCCCATTATCCACCTTGCGATCTATCATCTAGATTGATCCACGGACCCAATAGAGACCTAGATCAAGAAGCATGCGCAGCCGCCTCGTTTATCGAACTACAACGCATATATTGAGCAATGAAGAGGTACGCGGCACGATGCAGCCGTCCAGTTAATAGACACTACAATTTAAATTGTAACTCTCCTCACCGTTGAGGGCAAATAGTCCCACGTGAAAATGCAAGCTCTACTCCACGGGAGCAATTTGAAATTTGGAACTGAAGCCTCTGGGTATTGCGCCCACTTCAAAATTGACTGCCCTCCAATATGAAGGCCCGGCATATGAACAGCGAGCCACCGAAAAGCTTCAGGTTATGTGTACGATTAAGATAGTTAAGCAATATCAGCTGACTAAAGATAGTCAATCTCGATTGAATTAACTTTAGAAGAAAAGTTCAAACTTTAATCTCATTTCACTTGAACTTTGTGCTATTGTGACCAGCAAAAAAGATTAAAATTTTATGATTTAGATAGCTTTAGGATTAGACGGTTAGGCAAGTCGAACTTAGGGACTGATATTCGTTACACAGCTTTGAGTAATTAGACAATCAAAGGCTTGAGCATCTTTATCATTTCTGAATGTGTATTATATTCATTTTTACTTTGAATTTTGTTTTTATTGGAGTACAAAAAATACTTTCATTACAAGTGTTCACACCGTCACAAATGTAACAAAACTTGATTCGATGTTCACGCAACTGAAGATCAAACCAGTTGTAGTTCTGAGCATAAAGTAATTTATGTTGAATAACTTTGCATTGGACTGTGGGTTCGAATTCCACAACACCTGAACCCAGCAACAGAAAATGAGCTCTTCCCGTTTCCTACTTCCGACAATTTTGCAAAGCTGTGCATGCTCTGGTGCCCCGACCTTCTACGCCCAAGAATGAAAAGCGTCCCTGTCCAGTACGAGGTAGCCAGGATCTAATCTTGCTGAGCGTTGCGGCCTTTCCACGCCACACGAGCGCGTCTGAGTGAGTCTGTGTACATAGTGGTATGGAGGGAGCTGAGAGCCAGGACAACGTTCCATTCTTCCCACTAAAAGAGTCTTCTCGCGAGTAGTTACGTCTCACTTGAGTAGAGGCTGGCGAATTGTGCTAAAACCTCAAGATTCATCAAGAATGTTAGGAATTTAATATTACGGGTTATATGATATCGATTCCTTCGACGTGAGTGAATGAAAAATGCGTGCCGTTGTGTTCCGCCGAAAATTGAAATTTGTCGCCCAGCAACCTTTTAGTGTTGCTGAAAGCTTACTTCCCGCTCGTCCACTTTTGCTTACGCAAAATTCAGGAATGAATTTGGTTCGCTGGAGTTTATATTTTGTGTCAACGGAACTCAATTGAATTGGAACAGATCCAAAATCGAGCTTTCGCTCTAAATACTTGTTATATTCCTAGTCTAGCTGAGCGTCAGTTCCATGAATGTTTTTGGGCTTTCCAGATAATTGAATTTGGTCCACTGCTGTTACAGAAAATAACTTCAGTCGCCACGTACAGAAATGGTCATTCCTGGATTGCTCGAGATCGTCATGTGGAAGAAGAAGTTGTCGTGTTTGAATGCATCGACGACTGTTGGCGTAATTTCGTTAGCGATCAACATGAAAAGCCCTCGATACGAAGAAAATCTTTGTCATTGATCTGTACGCTCTGTTCCAAAGTTGTAGAGCACGAGTGGGTTCCTCTACATTCAGTTTCAGAAGTTTGGGAACTAAGATAAATGGTAAGAATCATTATCTACTAAACCTAACGTAACAGCTTTTATATTTTCACCAAAATGCGTTGAGTGGGACGTTTGCCTTGCTCTAGAAACAAGCATTTTTGGCAGTATACCTGCAATTCTCTGAATTTTAATTCACATACTTTCGACCACTTACATACAGGCAAAATACGTACATGGAATAACCAAATTAAAACGCATGTTTATTACACAAGAGCATTAGTTACGGTGCTGTCACACAAGCGTTCGGGAGAAATCGACCAGTCCAAGTATCGGGTGACACTCAAAAAACAGGCTGAGGGTTAGGAGTTATGACTCAAAAGCAATATCAAACGATATATTGCGTTATTTTATTTCGCAATATAGATACCTTGAAAGTTTTATAAGCATTGGGTCCCGTTTGATGCGTATCTTCCTGCACGTTAATTTCAATGCTGAAAATCTTAGGATGTGTTGCACAACTCTACGGTAAACTTACCTAAGATTTAACTATGAAATTTTGCAATAAGCAAACTGAAAATGTGAAACAAAGTGACACTGTAGCAACTGGTCAAAAGTAATCAATTCTTCAAGGCATCCATGTTGCGAATTATAAACTTAAGTATCAGGCCGTGTATTCTTTGTTTCACCATTTTTCATCGCTTAGTTTTTCACTCATACATTCCCAAAATCTAAGTACTTGGGTTCTTGTTCCATATGGCACGAGTAGGATTAAAAAAACGAAATATATTCAGTCACAAGCACGTGTAATTAGGAGAAAATTCGTCTCTAATTTATAGATGATAACGTTTAAGAACAATTCATTCTTAACTTTTACCTAGTTCAGCAGCTTAATTTTTATTCCACGTACATACGCGGTGCTATAATTCAGTGATACAAGAATGAATTATATTAATTTCTACATCAAATACTTCGTATCTGATGCCATTTTAACTGAATATGCGTAGTACACTCAGCTCCTCCAATAATCTTAAAATTTAAAACTCATGTAGACTGATCAGCAAACACAGCAAGTGGTATACCGTATTGGCAGGTAAAAATGTCAATGAATATTTGATGTAGCTCGCGGCAATTTCTTCGATCGCAAGTATTCTTTAAGTCTGGACACACAGTACTACCGAGGGGGTCAAATATTTGTCGACTGAGTTCATATTAATTTTTCATGCTATTCTGAACCCCTCATCGTACAATGCAATACGATTGTTGAGGTTGTAGCACTCTCGAGGTTGTGATACGGAAGACAGAGTCGTCAGCTACAATTGATAGATCAAAAGACATTAAGTTCTTTTTGTATCAGTTACAATGTACATGAAGTAAAGAGCAGGTTAATTCACTTCTCCTCAGGAGCATAAAATACTCCATAGACATATGGTTAGGTTAGTTTAGCTTATCTAATCTATGCTATGAAAACTGGCACCCCAAGGAGCACTCCAGGTGCGCTACAGATTACCTCAGCTCTAGCCGGGGCTTCAGAACTATTATCTCTTGCGTCCACTTTTTATTTACATTTTCATCCCTTCTTCCCCGATTATTCTTTATCTTTCCTTTCTGTTTCTTTCATAACTTGCTGTTTCCATGCAAAAATAATTCGGTGTGGAACAGGTTTATGTATAGAGTCCACGTCCCTTACGGTCCATTCTAAACGGTTCTTTCTTTTAGTTCCCTTGAGATAGCTTTTGATACGTCTAGGGAGCCTTAAATGAACTATGTAACTACTAACAATATTAACACATCATATTCGAAAAAATTAGAGATCTGTTATTATCCCATAGCCGCTAACTTATTTCAAACACTAATCAGTCTATTGCTCTAGTCTAACTTTTTCGCCTCTCCGTCGATAATCATTTAGTATTGTTCCAATATTTCAGGAAATATAATCAACTGTCCAGCAGGGATATCTGCTCTTGGGTGGCCAAAAGCGTGGATAACTATGAATTATAATAAGAGCCCTGACAAAAAGTTACACTGGAATCAAATTCGAGATGACTTGTACTTCATCGTATTATTGCTAGTTTTCACGGAAAAAACACCCCAAAACATCAACTTCGATTTTAGAAAGTTAAACTAGGAGTCTAAAGGGCGCAACAGTACACTTTTAATGAAGTCACCAGTCAGTGATAGCAATTATGCGAGTGAAAATCTAAAGTAGCTTACAGAATTGGAATTAGGTCGTCGGTGTTATTGTATGCACATTGTAGAGCGCGTTTATTGGTGGCTTACTCAAAATGAGGTGGATCGATCACGTCGAAATATTCAACTCAAGGTACTTGAACTGAGAGAGAACTACTGAGTTGAGCCCTAGAAGGACAACCTCCGGCTTCTCACATTCCGCAATTTGCTTTCCTTCTTTCCTATGGATTTAAGACTAAGAGTATCTCCTTCACGTAAATTTATGGTAAGGTTACTATTCTAGGGTTACCATTCTAAGCATAATACCAAAATCAGAAAACGTTTTTATTTTAATAAGATTTTATTATACACCATTTTTATGTTAGGGATAAAAGGACTACATTAAATAGAAAATAGAATATTTTCTGCGATGAACACTTCTTGAAGTTCTTTTAATTTTAAAAAATGTTACTTTGGAGTCCTACCAGTGTGCTATTTCTAAAAAAAATATCGGACGTGAAGATGCGATGAGCGTCGGGTAAGCAAGGAGACCGACGTCCGCAGAGGCTCGCAGGAAGCCTATTTCTCTCGGGATTCATCCTTCTCCAAGACCAACAATTGGGTTGCAAGAGTTACAGGTCACGAAATGGATCGCCAAGCCACTTGCTCTTTCTAGGGCAATAACTTGGCGCACGCATCTGGGACCTGCATCGGAGCAATACTCAGCAGCACTTGTGAACGAAACTGAAAGTGTCGAGTTACAATTGAAAATTATTGCGGCAGACTCGGCGAAACTGGCAGGATAAATTTGTTTCTATTATTTGAGTTTAAAGTTACGGCGTCAGTTATTGAAATTCTTTGTCAAAACCGCTCAAAGGAAGTATGGTGTAATGATATTTCCTGTAGGGCGCAAGCACAAAGTTTATTGATGAAAATTCTTTCAGATAGTGTCCCAGGCTGCAGGCCATAGTTTCTTCTCCAATAAAACGTCCAAGTGTGGATGAAATAACAATGAAATGGATCAGAATTTCCTTTGATATAAAGAATACATTGCCAAAGGTCTTCATTCATTATGATGCTCTCTATTGATATAAAATGCGCTACAGAAAGTTCTTATTCGTCATGTGTCCTTAAATAAAAACAATCAGCGTATTATTAAAAAAACAAAATAAAATATTGAAAAGACGATTTGAAGTAGCGAATCGTTTGAAGAAAATAAAAGAGAGTATTCAAAAAAGAACAAGAAACTTAACTTGGAGTACATAATGAAACCGAGGCCAATGTTTTTCCGCAATAGCATTCATGGGTCACCGACTCGGACTCGTATGAACGTTTATTCTTTTTGTGTTCAGCGAACAGAAAGGGAATCTCGACAACCCAGCACCTCGGCCATGCCTGCAAAAACGTTAAAAGGCCATGCTCACAAAAATTTATTACTGGATTAAAATATTAACCTGGAAGCTTATATTGCAGCTAAATTTTCATCGAAAGTTACCGCAGTAACGGAGGTACAGACTGCATAAGCGAATTATGTTGGAAAAGGCATTTTATGAAAAATCATAGTATCGTTGCGTTGATCGACAGTGACACGTGGACGCATTAGAGTAATTAACAGTGCAGAATTGAGCATAAAAGAAACTGAAAACGAGCTTTGATGAATTTTCTTCTTGATTTCTATTCTAATTTGGAAAATCAACCGGGAAATCAAAGATAATTTAAATAGATCATTAGATCAACCACCCTTTCTGATGACAGTATTTGCTCGGACAATGAACGAGAGATTTTGGAGCATATGGCTAGTCTAAATACAGGCTGGAAATGAACTTGAAATCTCTGTTGATTCTAGCTGGCAGTTTTCATAATGAAGACGCGTTAATGAAACGTTTCCGAAATTGAAAATTGTTAACTCATATCAAAGCGCAAGGACATTCAAGATTCTCAGGGTTTGGTCGATATTGGATGGTAAAAGTACTCAACGTCACTCTCAAGATGAAAGCACGGTTGCTAGCTTAGGGTATTATAACTTCCTGCTTATTTTCATGCCATAAAAATTCAATACAGCTTACAATAACGAAAAAAATAGTTAAATTTGGTCATGTCATTAATTTGGAGAGTAATAGATTTAAAAAAATATCAGAGATAGGTGTAATACTATGATATAAAATGAGCCACAGTATCAACGGTGTAGCAGGTTACACAGCAGATCAAAATGGTACATAGAGGCCGAATTATACAATGATATTCCAGTCAGGTGATATCAACCTATAACTGAACAAATGTGTCAGTACTTGTTTTGTCTCACACAACTGTATGCACATACTTACTGAGTCAAACATTAGGGATTATTCAATGATGGTTATGGGGTACACTCGCATTTTACTCTGGTTGATGTTATTATTTATATATTATTTATTATTTATGAAGGGGTTATTTTTTGAAGTCTAAATTTGTACAGCGCTAACACAAGCATGAAATACGCCATAAAGTGCAAGACATTGAACGTTTAATGGCAGATGCATTGTTGAAATGAACGGCTGAGGAGAGAGTTTAAGTTTTTGGGCAAAGATGTCACACATTTTCAACATGATTTGATGACGTACTAATTTATTCTACAGATAGTTTGGGTCAGTCTAGCAGCCGGATTCAAGTCATGTGCAAGGGAAAACCGGTTCGCAACCCGACTTAATTTTTTTGTCGGATGATCTGGAACTTTAGCCTCCTGTGCTGTAATTGATGCGAACATCCCAAATTGCATGGAAATTTATGCGAACGAATTGAAACTAGACTGGGCTCGAGCTCTCATCAAAACTAGCTGGTTTTGTTTTTATGACGATCAGGTAACAATTTTTACGTCTGCTTAATACCTACGAGATGTCTAAATCGTACGCACGTATCACACCGTAAAGGAAGGAATGAATTGGCATAATTAGGGTCCCCTTATCAGAATGTGAGCCGTAAAAATCGTTGAATTTGGAAAATACCTGCATGATTTGAGAGGATATGATAGAATACGTGCCAGAAATTTTTTATTAATTTTGAAAAAATTTTTCAACAACAGCGATGATTCCTTGAAATGAGAGTGACGATACGTAGATAAACCTGTGGTTTTAGCCAATGCTGAGAAGTTCAGCTCTCCTATCCTATCGCACGAGAATGTACATCATCACTAAAGCTTCTGACTTCGAAAAGGCGGTTCATCAGTAATGCATGAGCGGCTGTACATTCGATTGAAGCATGATACGAAAGCGTAAGCTGTTTCAATCGGCGTGTCTCATGAAAATCGTTCAAGGGCATTCCCAATACTTATTTGCCCCCCTGTTTTCCTATTTTCATTGTCGTTTGAGCAATTTCAAAGTCCTTAGCTTGTGTTTTCATTTCCAATGGAGGAACAACCCGACCAGCAGTAATTAATAAGAAACCTCTTAGCGCAGAATTTAACAGACGGAAGCTAAAAACAGAATTCATGCAACTGAAATTTATTTTGTTCCAATTTTTGAGGACGTTTTTCAGCGATCATGAGCAGATATTCTTGCAAGGGCCGGTGTATTGGGAGGCGCGCTGGAGGGTGCGTGACCGCCAGCAGTTCCGCATGACTTCGCAACCACTTGATGAGAACTTGCCTTAGTTTCGGGATAATTTGTACACCCTAGAGCACTAGTTAAGCCTCGATTGAAAACTAAATTGAAGAGAGGAACGCTTGCATTGTTTTATCAAAGGAAAAATACGTTACATCATACTTTGGTTGTAGAAGTGGCTCTCAATTTCCAGGTATTCAGCGTCCTTGAACGCACGTATTTCGCGGAATTTGATACGGCTTCAATGAAAAATGCAGCTTTACTCTACAATAGAAATTCGCTTAATGAACAAAATGCAGGAGAAATTGAAGAAAGTCACAGTTTACAGCTCCTCCTCGTTATGTTAAATTCGTTCTTATATCATAAATGTACGAGTGCACTGCATGCTGCAATCAAATTTGTGTTTGTAATGTATGGAAAATGCGTCGCGTGAATAAACGAAATCGACTAATTGGTATCGCAGTGTTGAACTTTGATAACATTGCAAATACCCTCAATCCAAATCATTTCCACGAGAAATGCTCCAGCGCAATGCTATTTTTTTCAACAATATTTTCGTGACTACCGTGAATTCATTTTGAGCAAGTTACTGCCTCACCCAGCGGGGTCACAAAACCAAACTGAAATCTTTGGTTGGCTTCAAACGCCCACCCTTGACATCATCGATTTGTCAGTCATGCAAAATTGGTCACGTGGGACAGCCGCTCTAGAAAACGGCTCAGTAATGTGCTACACGTGTACACATTCTCTGGTGTGCATGTGCAGTCTGCTCTGCGAATGGATAATCATCATTGCATGTATCACAATGCAGGGAAATAATCGTGCTCAGATGAGAGAGAAAGAGGATTTCCAACTGTGAGTCATGGCTGAGTTCGATTGAACAAAAAAATGAGCAGATGTTACTTCCTGAAGCCACTAGGTGGTATTTGTTAGTACCACGTGCATTAAACGAGGAAAACGTGACGAGAAGTTGTTTTCTTCGAAACGTTATGTCAGCATTATAAAAACGTTCTGGAAATATTATGAAAACGCTGTGGAAACATTATGAAAACGCTATGGAAACGTTATGGAAACGCTATGGAAAGGATATGTAAACGCTAAGGAAACGTTATGAAAACGCTATGGAAACGTTACGGAAGCGTTATGGAAGCGTTAGCACATCAATCTTCCTCTGCTTCTTCGAGTTCTGTGCTCCCGAAAGGGGATAGCGAAGGAACTGTTAAACAAATCCAATTTCTAGGACATTTCTTCGTTCGTTAGGGATCCGACGTCCAAATACTAACTGATCTCGTCTCTCTCTAATGAAGCTCCAGCTAATTAGCGGAACAAATGGGTGAAAGAAATCTTTTTCATTTTATTCTCTCTGAAAGGACTCGAGAATTTTATATTTGCATGATTTTGCAATGGAAAATACTTTTAAAATCATCCTCTCTAGCGATTGGTTTCGTTGATTAGATTCGACACAGCCGGGTGTAATTTACTGCTGATGTTGGCTGTTGATAAAGGTAGCCTGAATTCAACGTATTCATCAAAGGAGCTTTGATTCATCAATTTAGCGCACCATCAAACGAAGAGCGATTATCATGAACTTCTGTTTTTGTTCTTAGAATTACTCAAAAACGCTTTCTTTTGAGTGGCACTTCTTGTCTAGAATTCCCATTTTGTAAAGACATTTCCAAACAAAGTTCTCGGCCAGAAACTAACTTACCTGCCACTAATATGGTGTAGGACCCCAACGAGCACGAATAATGGTACAATTCTGCATGCCACTGAGTCTACAAGGTTCCAGGAACCACAGGAAACGGCTATCATTGACGTTTAGCAATAGTTCTATTCTTAATGCATCACCATTCTGATCAACAATTCGGGACACTAGAGGGCAGTCCCTATCGGTTAAAATTATCTACCGATCATAATTTTGCCTTGAATTGCGGTATGTATCGGATTGTTTTCATTTTTGGTGGTCCAGCACTACAGTACGGCCTGAAACACCAGCGAATGCGGCTACTTCTTTCCCTGGGTGTTCTTTTGCCCGACCAAATGCAAAGGACCCATTTTGCCACCCAGAGACGTATTTTTTGTCCCATCGTTGTGGAGCATCTAAAAAATAATTCTGTTCCTTGGCAGGTCTGAATGAAAACTGACGCCTGTTCAGTACTTGCGAACGAGTATAATCTAAATTTCGTTCACGGCTTTGAGCCGAATAATAAACGAAGTATACCACAGGAGGTCTAAAAACAATGGGTGACTAATTTTGAGTCCGAGTACCTTAGCAAATTAATTAACTCTTCAACATTCATCATCTAAGTGTTTATCCCGTGGTTGTGCTGTGAGGTGTCCCGCATCTATTTCGCAGTATTTATATATCGCGATCTTATCTCTCACTGAACGGGACTCGTGAAATTTTGTGATGACGATTAGTCGAGACATGCAAGCTCGTGAACTAAGTGTGCCAACATGCGTTCCTGTTTAAGAACGAAAGTTCGTGATGAATTTTGTTCAAGGCGTACCCTAGAAAATAGCTTCGGTTATCAGTGAGGAACACCGAGCTCGCAACACGCTATGGCTTACCCGACCCACAGTACTTAGCCCACAAGGTCGCAAGAATTAGGCTGTAGTTTGAAATAAAAATGCGTGTAGCGCTGAATGAGGGGACAAACTTGTATAATAAGTGATCTGAGTCAATTGATGGTTTGCCCTTTTTCAGCAATAAAAGAGTTCAAACAGAGAGCGTTGGCTGAAGTTGCCTGTAACGCGCACCAAACTAACAAGGGACGTTCTAGGTGTCGCCCTGTTTGTCAGGCAGCACCGAGGGCTCTACGTAAACCAATTAGAGACAGTTCTCAGTCACGCCATCTCAAGCCATCGCTTGAACAGTGCCATTGAGCCCAAACTGTTATTCGCAAAACTACAACTCGTCTGAAATGACACATTTGTTGAGTACTGTACATTGCTAGACACCGTTCTATCATTACGCAACAGCATGAAATATATTATGGTGGTGAACTTGAATACCCTCAGCGTGAAAATATCGTTCCCTATAATCATACCACATAGTCTTAAAGCAGTTGAAATAGTATACAACCCCAAGCATCACACCAGTTAAAAATAATAGACATGTATTTCTTAGGAGTATTTGATTGGGTACTAATTATATCAAATTGTGGGTCCTAATAACATCCATGATATCAATAGCATTTTGGAGAAACCGCAGCTTAAAGCACTCATGCGTTCTGTCTATGAGACGCAAGTTGCACAAGAAGTGATCTGGTTTTCTAGTCGGTGTCATCCACCACGTATTCTGGGAATGGCCTGCTGCGATAATTCTGTTCGATGCATGACTACAAGCCTCAGTGTTTGATAATCGCACGTCAATAAAGATAACAACTAGCCACGCGCGGGCACATTAGTTCAATTTGTGTGCCCAGAGTTTGAAAAGGTGTGAGCCTCTTGATGATATTTATTATGCGAGTATGACTGTTCCTGATCTGATAATGGCGAAGGAGTGACAGCGTCTGCCAGCCATGAAATGATTTATGTATATGGATGAAACTTTTCTTTCGTATAAGTGTTAATCGGAAAGTTAATAACTTTAGATCCTCACATTCATGAAATTAAAACTATTTGTAGAAACATTACTATATAACGTCAGACAGTACTCCTAACCCTTCGCTCATAACCAGCTTCATCTGAACAAAATTCTTAATAAAGCGCTTTGCTGAGAAATATGCGCATGTGCTGTTGGTAACTTCAGGGCAGGAAGATAAAGCCCGCTGGTTGCTGGTATTATTGCCAATTTCACCACTTGAATCGACACCTCGAATACATACATAGAATTTCGTCAGAGTTTACAGATGAAGCTCGAGTACAAGATTAACAAAATTCTGGCTGCACGCACGTTGACCGCAACGCCCGCTATCTGCAACAGAAAGCCAACAGTTCACCCGTCACCCGCCCTCAACAGAGAGCCAACAGTTCACCCGCCCTCAACAGAGAGCCAACAGTTCACCCGCCCTCAACAGAGAGCCAACAGTTCACCCGCCCTTATCTCCTCACTCGTGTCCTCAGGCGACGAATGGCTGGTGCGCCAGTGTGCGAACGTAATGAGTGCTGGGTACACCAGAGTCATCATTTAGAATAAAATCTACTCGTGCTCTTGAAAATCATGTTACTACCCCCAGAAAATTAGCAAGTCCACCTCTCGCCCAGTCATCAAAAAGACTTGGTATGGAAAGAGCGCAATAAGTTGCTGAAAAAATTCATGTTGTACAAGGTTAGAGGGCATTATATCTAAGTGTTGAGCAGGTGATTTTAAAAAACAACGCCTTTTTCAGGGATGAAAAGAAACGCTATGCTATACGAAATATTACAGCACGCATATCAGCTCTAATTAAACCAAGATTTCCTCTTAGAAATTCATAAGGTGCCAAATACTGGGCCCTTGGCTCGATCTCCGAGTCACTAATGACTTTTTTACGTTAATGAGAAACAAAATTTTTTGAAAACTCGCTCGGTATTCTTACTACGTTGGAATACACTTTATTTCTAACAAATAAATATATTTCTAAAAAGCAGGATGCCTAACCTTGATGTAACAAATGTAATCAGTCGCATTTATTTATACGTGTATGAAATATTTTTTTCGTACTTCAGATCGTGTGGAAATGAATTAACGAGCCAAAAAAATGACTTCGCACTGTTATTTAATTCATCTCTAATTCTAATTTCATCGGGCTTCTTGCCGATCAAAACGCACAAGAAACTTGCTCGATCAACTCTGGGACAATCTTGACTTTTTCAATCGATCAGTCAAATTTTCCGTTTCGAAAGCGAAATCAAATTGAAGTGTCTCGCTAAATGTCGACATGACCAGCCACTGCAGCGGCTCTGCATGACGTCGGTCTCGCAGCACTGGACAGATTGCTAGCAAATTTTGCTTGCCTTGCTCTGGACCGTATAATAAAAGAGAGTGAGAGTGCACAATGACTCATAGAAGCATATTGGGATCTCTTTGAAGCTCAGACAATGCTGATGGATGCAGGGAGGATAGCCATCGACAAGCGGTGCATGCAGGACTCTAATTTACGCCCATAAAAGGTTCGGCTGAAATTTAGAAGAAAAATGGCACGCTATGTTTCTTGTATTGATCCAAGACATGCTCGAGCATGAGAATAATTCACGAATTTATGAAACATTTTGCACTTCAGCGTCGAGAGCCAATTAGCTCCTATGGTTTATTTAATGAAAGGTGTTCTGGTAAGTTTCCTGATGAAGGCAGATAGTGAACGGCTCAATTGAACCTAGGTTGCAAGCGTTGAATGGGGCTCATCTTTTGAACCTCACGTATAATTTGTTCGTGCGTCTACTTATGCGGTACTTTTGTTCCACTAATTAGTACATTGCTGTAACTATAAATTAAAAATCCTTATGCAATACAACGTTGAGGATTTAATTAAGATACGAAAGAAAGCAAGTCAAGCGACGGAAGCCTTCAGTCGACACGCTGCAAATCGTATACGCGCATTTCTTCACGTCTGAAGATATATCGTGCGTTATGGAAATAATACGTGAAACATGCAAGCTTCCACAGGTGTAATTTCTTTCCCGATAATTATCCATTACTACAGAAGCATGAAAATTTATTATTGTTATCTTGACAATCGTGATTTATGTAAGCTGAGGTTAATTTCCTGAACTAATATGTCGCGAGTACTGTTAGATTAGTTGGTTATTAGGATATAAAGCTTAACGATCTCTCCTAAATATGAAGAAACTCCCTCATGAGCATTTAATTATCGCTAATAAAGGGGGACTTTTGCAAGGTATCATCAAATTTATGTAGGGGCCGTAAGCTAGTATCACAAAATGTTATTACCAGCTTAGAATCAAAGGACGCTTCTCTGCCTTTCTGTCACGTACGCGATGACGTGTATATTGATTGCTAAGGATTTAGCGTGGTAAGATATCGTTTGAGTTTTCCACAGAAATTTATGTGATAACAAAAACTTACCTTATACCTCCTACCTACCTACCTTGTAGCACTGACCAATGTACAAACATATATCAACGTAATGTACTAGCGTTTCATGGGTCGACTATGAAACGCTAATAACAAAGGTTGAACTGTAAGAAAGATAAATATGAGGTATACTTGGAATTACATTGAGAATCTTGGAGTTATATAAATATCAGATAAATATGAAGTATTCTTGGAGTTTTTACACAGAACGTGTAGGTAAAATTTCAGTATTCAGATCTTGCTTTTTTACTGCATTCATCCCACACAGGTTAGTGTCACTTGATACTTTACCTACGGAAAGTGTTTATTAGGAGAACGAAAATTTTTCTTTTAACCCTCCACTCTATCGAACTATGTAGAATACTCCCGCTCATGTTCGTTCAGCACTAAATTAAATAAAACATTTGGGTTTTATATAATGTAGTGATGTTCAGAATTTTGATTACACGTCGTAAAACCTTAGAAAAATTGCATGAATTCTGCACTGTGTGAGAAGTGCTTGATCTTAAAGTGTGGACAGAAGGAATCTGGGATCTCCATCACTTTCACCCACGCGTACAATGAAAGAGGTTTTAGCTTCAAACCGGAAATAACGTGTAGCTTCTGTATAATTCCTATGGATAAGAAAAAATATCATTTTATTTTCGAAGGAGTTCCCGGTTCTGGAAACTTAGGTACTATTATTTGATTTGCCAAATCTATAAAAATGTCAGCGAAAGTATTCATGAAACATGTAAATCTCGTATAAAAAACATGGGTGTTCTTTCTGCTGGTGGAAGAGTCGACCCATTTTTTTTATGCGCTCCTACTCAAGCGATAGAGAAACTGATTCACTGACACAAGTGAAGGCACATGGAGCATAAGTTTTATAAGCTTCAGCAGTTTCACAAAAAATTACTTTAAAAGTAAGAACTCCAATCAATGCACTCCTTTAAAGAAAACTAATATAAAAAAATATGTCGTACAAAGTTAAAATAGGCTCGCCTATCGAAATAGACTTGTGGTTTCGAATTCCTAGAGTTGAGCTTGTGAGTTTCCCAGCTGTGATGCGCTCGTTAACACCACGCACCAGGCCTGAAATATGCCATCTTTGATGAAAGAATTCAGTTCAAATTTCTTCGCTTTCAAGCCCCTAGAAGAACAAGAAATGGGACATGAAGACCAGAACTTGTTCGTATTATTGAGCCCATTCGCTGCTTTGAAATAAGCCTGACAAAAACAGTGATCATAGAAGCTGATTTTTGACACAAGTTCGGTTCTCAATTACAGAATTTCTAAGTTTCGTCAGCAGAGGAGTTTTGCCTGACTAGAAAGAGTGGTAGGGAGCCTTCTGTGTTCCGTTAGCCAATGCAATCAGAGGCCGTCAAAAAACGTCTCACTGCAGTTTTGAGATGTGCACAGCCGCAGATGAATTTTCTTTGTCAAAGATGGACGACCGACACCAGAAGAAAATTGTCAATGGACCTAGAGTTCGTTGAACTTGAATTCAATGTGAAACGTGAACAAAATTGAAAAGTTCGATCAAAGCTGTTCGATGAGATTGGATCACCAACAATGGCTCACGAGATTTTCCATAGATTTCTAGAAGCTCCTGAGAGGCATCAATGAGATAGATTTTAACAATCCCGTATGCATATTTTTCAATTCCATGCTTCTCTGGGACTGGTGACAGTGCTCTACTTCACTTATTAATTGACTTAAATTCTCCATGAGGTAACAGTTGAAACATCAAAGAATAAATTGAATCACTACTTGAATCAAAAAGCAGTACCAGTTTACTCACATTAAATATCAACTTCGCAACTATTTAGTCGAGAATCAATTTACACACGTGGCGAAAAAAGCTTACTGGATAATTTCAGTATCGTGCCAATATTTCCGGTCGATAAATCACTGACACACGTTGGTGTGGCCGCTCTGGCCGAGCAAGTAGGAACTTGATTTAGTGATTTCACTTTAATTCATCATATATGCATGACCGATTTGAATAATTCTTTTGAAGTGGGGACTTGACAAAGGCTCAATTTGCATCGAAATGTTGGGATTCCTCCATCAATAGTAATTTATATGAAAAAATTTACGTCCCCATCGTCAGTTGGGGATGAGCCAAAAAAAAGGGATAAAGAACTCGAGCAAATACGGTCCAAAATAAATTTAGGTGATATTGGTATCCCGAAGTTCAAGTTTATCGTTATGTTTTTAAGTTATTGTGCACCTTAATATGCCCTATCAGTTAACTGTTTTTTGGTTAACGAATAAAAATTTTACAACAGGGTGTCATAGAGTATTGCACGTCATTCAAAATGTCATTCCGTGAGGAGCTGTGCAAAAAATGTCGCTCTCATCATTAAACTAAATCACCCAAATAATTAATTAGAATCTTTAATGAATGACGAGATTAAAGTGTCAAAGTGGAAGTCCGGGAAACCTGATTTAACATTTTTTGCTGAGAACCTGGAGAGACGGCATCTCATGGTTGCAGATAACCAAACATTTGGAAGTAATTTGATTTTGGCCGAGCTAATGCGGCAAGAATTTTTCATGGGGAGAAAAGTATCAGCCTAATTTTGTCGATAAGGGGTTGCCGACAATGGTTAATTCATTTGAGAATACCAGTGCTCGGCTGGGAGCAATAGCTAGTAAGCATAACAATCGTTACTCAAAAATCGCTGTGTAAACCAGAAAAACGAAATGATATGCGATAAGACGGTAGGAACACAGATTGTGCGATCAAAAGGAAAGAGCTCAATAGAAGTGGACAAACGACAGGGTGGGAGAATTAAAATTTTACTCAAGGCACAAGATGATAAAATAATTTTTCCAGGCCCTGCTAAAAATATCTAAAACCTGAATCATATCTCGAGATATTTTTAATCTATTCACGACAACAGTTTTTGGACCACAAATCAAATTAATCGAGAGCGTAAGATGGAGCCCAAAATATTCAGAAAACTCGTGCAATTTATCTGAATAACGGCGATATTCGCAATGAAACATAAAATGATGGTTAGGCTTAGATTTCACCATCCGTATCCGAAAAGAAATTCAATTTCACATTGTGTGCGGACGAAAAATAACACCATTCGTACCGAGCGTGATCATGACACGGGCGCTTCCGCATACCACCACGTAACCACTAAACAGCGAAACGGAGACTATTAGATACCAAAAATTTTGTGTGGCAGATAGGATCATGCTTTCGGTTTGCCTAACTTCATAGCATCAAAATGAACCGATGCGGGAATTGTGAGGTTAAAGTGCAGGCTACATTTTAAGACAGGAATTTAACTAAATAAAGGGGAAACAATCTAGCCACCAAGAACCGAAAAAAATGACCTTTCTCAATTTACTGAAAAAGCCAAGAAGGGTACTCTTGAATGCAGGGTACATTGAAATCTTATCGCTAAAAGCAGATAAGCCGAGACTGCACTCTGAATTTCAGTAGAAAACCGAGAGTGTTCACCGAAGAGTTATGTTCATGTCTCTTTGAAATCATACGCTGCCACTCTGCTGTAAAATGCATTGAAAACCGGGAGAGCGCAGTCTTAAAACGAAGTTGATTGAAGTCACATACCTCCTAAAAAACACCAACAGGAACAATTTGGTTAACCCAATGTCGCCTGAGTCTTTTCTGCGATAAGACCGCAGCTGTGTAGGCTTGTACGCAAACCAGCAGCTGTCTAATGAACATCTGCAATAAGACTGAAATTAGCTTCGTGTGAAAACTAGCATCAGTGTTCTACAATACACCAGACGTAACGTTATGCTAGCAATTTTTTCAAGATTCAATTTCTGCGCGACCGCAATTCTGGTCGCAGCTCAGAAGCTCAAAAAATCAAAGTACGGTGATGTTATCTGGCAGCCTCACCACCAGCACCACGCAGCCCAGCTCGCAGCCGCTGGTGTGTCCTATCGTAATGAGGGGCTAATCTGACCACGGAGCCAACATGAGGCCGCAGGCTAACTTTATGGGGCCCAGACCTGATTTTTTCTCTAGATAGCGCTGAAGAACTGGCCTTGCCTGCGCCTCTTTGCCTAGGAACAAATAAAAGTTGTTGTTACGTTCGTCGGAAGGGTTACGACTAGTTTGGTACGCTGTTCAGTTTTCAGATATGTGCAGTTTCAAAGAAATTTGTGACATTCAGATTAGTATCGTTTATTTGTTTACGTTGCTATGGATTTATGGGTCTAATATTTTACTACGCTTGGATTTTATGAAAATAGCTTTGACCAAGAATGTGTTGTGTGCTGTCTGGAGACCCTGCTGCACTGAATAAAGGCTTAGCCGAATACAATACAACCATGGCCAAGGAAATGGGCTCTGCGATCCGTACAAACGAATTCTTTGAAATGATACAATGTATAGTGTTTGCTATTCTTTGGAAAATACATTTCTAAATTACTACCCAAGAGCAATGCAGGGGAGTCCCAGTATGCTTAGAGCCGTGGAACAACCTAAAGAAAAGTAAATTTTGTTCGCATGAAATTCACACTCTCGAGGTCTTGAAATTTTTTCAGAATTCTTAAATTTCCGTCCGCCTCATCAATGTTTTTCCGTTAAGCCTCATTAATTCTCTCGTAAAGGGCTCCGTTGCGCAAGTGACAGCGCGCCGGTCTGCCTCGTAGTCAAGAGGTCTCCGGCTCGCTGCACCAGGGCGGAATTCTCCCCTTGGGGAAGGAAGATTAACTGCAACATCCCAGCTACGGGTCATTTCCTCGACCAACGTTTATTTTTTGTCCACAACTCAAGTCTGAAAACTGAAGCCAGTGGCGTCATCCGCACAATTGTACCCATTGCTTCTTAAATTTTTTATTCTAGTACATTCCACTTAATTTTCATATCAATGTTATCTTCCGTAGTAGGCAGATAAAAGCGTCATTTTTGTAAGGTGCTCAGACATATTTTAAGCCTTGATTCAACTCTATTTTTTTATTTTATTGCCCTATATTTACTTTAATATTTAAAACACATTACGAATAATTTTTGCAATACCGATGATTATTAATGACGAACCAAAAAGAATATTCATCAACTCCTATTACGTCAAATGGATTTATAAAACCTAAGTATATGTGAGACATATACAGTGATATTTGATATCATTGTATCCTTTGAGGATATCTATTGGGAAGAATTTACAGTGATAAGCCGACAGATCTACGTAGAAGAACTCAAGGCATCCATCGAGGCAGTAATCCGGTGAAGTGGACCAGAACTCAATGGTGCCGTAATGAACAGCCACCGCACATGACGAATACGAGTATTGTCTTTAGAAAGTAATTCAAATAAAACTTTCAAGTCTCAGGACTGTGTTTATTTTCAGTTTTTCCTAAATTTATAGATTATTTCAGAATTTATTATAAATTTTTTCGGGTTCTGCCATCAAAAATTATCTTATAGATTTGATCAGAACTTGAATGCATCTTTGCCCCAAATGTAAACAGAATTATTTATTGCTTAGGTACGTTCTTGATATCCTATTTCAATAAGGCCTCATGCTTTCATACTTTTTCGAAATGACATATAGCGTTTCGATGATCTTGATGTGTACGAGGATATCGAACACGGATATTAAAAAGATAAGAGCGGCACTGTCTCTCGGGAAAAGCGTGCCTTGCGCTAGGATCGTGAAAAGATTTTTTTTATAGCTTGTCCAATCCAGGCGCTCCTGGACTAGCGCTATGTCCCAGCTGCAGTGTTTATCCAGGTAAATTGTTTCTGTCTAAACCAACAACGTCGAGTAAAGTGCCTTTCAAATTCCCTTGACTTCTACATTTCGCAGGGAACTTCGGCGGACCCAAGATGGAACTAAATTTATTTTCAGTTATTATTTCGGAACACATTGGGAATTACTCTTAGTTTTCCAACGTTTCTTTCAGCTTATGGATTTATCTGCACCATGAGCACAAAGTTGAATCCATAATTTCCGAAAATACACCATAAATACTTTCTGTGTGCGAAATATATGTGCATCGACTTTAATCGCTGATATTATTAATTATGTCACCACAAACTATTTATTATATCAATCGGTACCCAACTATTTTAAAGTATATCAGTATCAAAATATTTAATAACATTTTCATATAAGTCGATGTGTACGATGTGTACCCTGTACAATATGTAGCATTGTGTCACGTGAATTTAACAATGATTTGAATATCTGTTTACAGCTTCTTCCCCAGAGAAAATCCTCTGTGTTAAATTCCACTTCACTTTCTTTGGGCATCAACTGTATCATGAGTCATTTATAACTCTCTAGCATCGTTGCCCAGTGACTGCAAGCTCAATTAGTTATTGGTCCTCTTGCGTCGTTATTTAGTGATTGAGTATTTCAAGTTCAAATTAGTAATTGGCTTTCATACATGAAATATTTGTGGCATAATCATTAGGCGGCGGCATCCCAGTGTGGCCCGGTCGTGAAGGCCCAAGCTTCTCTAACGTATCTAAGGCAATCTGTTGAGTATGTTGACGTTTTTAAATACTACTATTCTGGCAGGCTCTGAATACATATTACCGTACCAAGAGTCCCGTCGGTCACCTTGTGAGAGTCCCACGTTCGAGTCATTGAGCCGGTTGCGCGCTTTGTCAACCGGAGTCGTGCATCAGATGTTAGTTGATTGTGTACTCCAATGAGATGATAGCAAAATAACGTAGCTGAGAAGCATCTTTTTTTTTCCTAGTGATGCAATTTTTTGTAGAAAACTCCTACCTTGTTGTACTTAGCAAGAATGCCAGGGCATGAATTTATCTTTTATGTACTATAAAACACTAGGACACGAAATTTGCTAAGAGTCTCCGCAACTCAAGACTCATTTTACATTTCAGAAACTGGCTCTCTCGTGTTCTTTAATCTTGATGCAATGCTCTGGGAATATCTGGCATAGTGCCTTAATTTTGGTTCCATAATTTTCAAGAAATTGTTCTTAATCCAAGCAAACCCAACTGTTCGGGAGCTCTTTGTGTGTTCTCGAATATTCTCTCTGTTTCCCATCAGAGACATTTTTAAAAGACTTGTTGCGTTTAAAGGCATTTGTTGTATTTTTTCTACTTTGCAAGACTATGAATATTGGCCATTCTGCATGGAATGCCTCGAGAAATTAAACATCTTGTTTATGTCCAACCCCTTGAAATTTCATGCCCACCCCTCAGGTCAAGGCAGCTCTTAAACTTCAGGTACAACTCCCACCGAGGTATTTTCAATCTCTCTTTTTAACGATGTACAAAATTCATTAAAATCCCTCCTCCTAGACTTGAAGATGGTACAATTAGTACTTCAAGATTCCCATTGCAAGTCAGCTAGATGAGGGGAAGTTTATTCATTCACGGACGTGATTTCCATAGCGTTCGATGCGGAAAATCTGCAAAACTTGCTCAGATTTTGAGCGAGAAACTTCAACACCGAGCTCGTCTTTCAGAGTCCCTTTGACATAAATCTAACGTCCGCACTCGCAAATGAAGATTTACCCACAAAAGCGCATCCGAGCAGGAATTGAACGTCGCTGTTTATTACAGGTTTTTTATAGCGTCGAGTATCAGAAATACAGAGTCGGAGAAAACATCTATGAATAGGGGAGAGAAAGAGATGTGCATTATGGCCCATGTTTTAAAATTATTCAGTCAGAATACTTTTGAAACGTCAGAATAATCTTTTCGTGAAGATACACTTTAAACTTTCTTTAGAAGCACGTCTGGAATTGATGTTTAGGAACATAAAAATTCAGCTGACAATATTCTCAGATGCGGTTATGTATCGACGAGAAGCAGATCCGGCGACTTAAAAAAGGCACGTTCGTTACCTTTCTGTTACGCAAAAAAACAAATTTTTAGAAGTATGACTCATATGGCAAACTGATGGCACTTTTGTACTCATTTTTCGTTCTTTTTCATCTTGATCTTCTCCAAATCACTATACTGTTTCTCAGTGCAAGATTAGAGGAATATAGAAACGATGTGAAATTTATACATAGTACTGTCTTGAGCACTGAGGCAAACATTATTCTTTCATTTCCAAACAACAAAAGTACACACATGCCGGAGATCAACGTGATGGATTAAAATTAAATGATTTTTCGAGGGAATATTCCGTGCATGAATGATATGCTAGGGTGTCCTCGAAAAATGTATGCAGTGATTTTATTGTCACTTTCCTAGTAATCGCATTGTTTATTCTTCAGGACGGCATTAACTCCAAATTTCATATGCTTTCCTAAGCCGTGATAAAATATCATTGCACCGTAGATACATGATATCATTATTATTATTTGACATTTGAACCTTAAGCATCTTGTTTCAACGATTTAGTAGCTTCAAAGAATGCCAAAAGCAGGCATTCTACTAGCTTCGTTCAAAAAGTTACATGCGTAACTTAATTAACTGACAATGATAATGGATTGTGGAAAATGAAATACAGTACATTTCCATCAAATGATGCCCTAGGACCGACACAATGTGGCATGACATCAAATGATGCCTCAGGACCGCACGATGTGGCATGCCATCAACTGATACTTCAGGACCCTGAGATGTGGCATGCTATTAAGTGATGTCTCAGGACAGCGAGATGTGGTATGCCATCAAATGATGCCTCAAGATCGCACGATGTGGCATGCCATCAAATGATGCCTCAGGACTGCGAGATGTGGTATGCCATCAAATGATGCTTCAGGACTGTGAGATGTGGCATGCCATCAAATGTTGCCTTTTAGACCGTGAGATGTAGCATGCCATCAAATGATGCCTCAGGACTGTGAGATGTGGCATGCCATCAAATGTTGCATCAAGACCGCGCGATGTGGCATGCCATCAAAGGTGGCCAGGGAACAATTAGATGACGCGGATTAGCTACACACGTAATTTATTACAGCAACTCTGTCTCACTAAATCCTAACGATTCCTGCCCCAAATTACTACAGGAGGCTGCTCGTGTTTTCTGTGCCGGTTCCTAAGACCTTCATCGAGTCGCTCCAGCAACACCAAACGTAGCCAATTGAATTCGACTGCCAGAGCATCTGTCATCATCTAAAATTTTTGCCTCCAAATTATTTTTCGTCTATTATTTTATGAATTTGTAGACTTATTATCGATAATTTTGACCTCCAAATAATTTTTCGTCAATTGTTTTAGAAATTTATCGGGAGGCCGGCTAAAATTTTAGACTGTATGGGATGTACTCGTGGTGGGTGATCCCATGAAGTTACAGCTGAGTAAGGGCTGGGAAGGGATGAAAACAAAAGAATGGGTGTTGTTTTTTCCCGTTGTGCTTTTCTTTCATCCAACGAGCGTGAATTTTTTCAGAAGCAAGGTCAGAGGACCTTGGGAGTGAGTCCTGCGTGAGATGTGAAACGAGAGGGAATGTAGCACACGTAAATGCTAAACAGATGGTAACGAAACGCTTGTTGGTTTTAAATGGAACCTAATGTGAAACCAGTTAATAGTTATCAGTTCGAGTACTTCGTAACTATTTATGAAGTCGGCGAAGGAAACGAGAGAGATGACTTGATTTTCCATAAATGTATGACCACGAGCAACGGGCTTGAGCATGCACCTCGTCGACTCGTTCCCCCCAAACACAAGACGCCGTCAGTAATACCAAGGCTTTCGAATGTCCACATTAGGCCGTCACAAACTGCGAGGGAGGAGGAATTGCGCAGTGACAGCGTAGCTAAAGGACTACATGTTCGTGCACCCTGGTCACACCACCCAGTGTTGCTAAATTAAAATGATTATGCACTGTCCTCGTTCATAAATGATGGGGTACATTTCCTTTAAATCAACTTCAAATAAGGTACCGAGAAACCAAGGAGATATTTTCAAATAATTATTGTTCTTACAATTTTCCCTCTTATCCCGGCTACGTTTTTCTCACGATACGATAAGCATGGAAGTACAAGAATGTGAAGAGACAGTTTGCAAAAATTGAAGTAGAAGAAACTTTCTCACCCAGCAATTCTTTCGAGCCGGTTAATTTTGTGAATAAAATTGTGAAAATATAAAGACAACTATAGGCAAAAAATTTGTGCCTCACTGTGGCAAAACTGTTTCCTTCACTTTGAGAGTTTAATTAAATCAGTTTGTAACTTTTAACCATTTCTTGCCAGTTTTCCCCTAGGAATTCAATATTGTGTTCCCAAAAAATTCGAGGTACATTTTCCATTCATGAACTTTTCATGGAAACATTATAAGCCTGCAGCATCCCTAGAGTGAGACCGAGACTTCCCAATTAGCTGCATATCAAAGCGAGATATTCAGGGGGCATCCTTTTCCTGGCTCGACACCCTGTGCCCCGAGTGCTTTATATTCATTCGCTCTATCTTAATTCTTGAATGGCGTTAACTTAATTCTTGGCATAATTTATTTATCTTTTACCTCATTAGCCCAACTTAATTTTTTAACATAATTCTTTTATCGTCATTTTATCTTCATTCTTGAATGTCATTAATATAACCCTTTGCCTCATCACAATTTATGTATCTGTGTCTATATTTGAATAACTTGATTCTTTACTGTAATTCTTTCCATCTTCATCTTGATTTGCTTCATCTAAATTAAATTTAACGTATGGGCCTTGTCTTAATTTATTGCACTCGCCCTCTCAGAGAGCTTCAAAGGAATTTTCCATTCATATTTTAATTGCCAGCTAAATCCACCAGGCCCGCACATTCTTCGTGAGAGTGGCAAAGAAAGGTAGAATTTTTATGGAAATGTGTTTGAAGCTCGCATTCTTTTTGTCCAATTCACAAAAATTAGCTATGAACATTCAGGCAACAAGGTCCATGAAATTACTGGAAGAAAATTACAAATTCCATGAGTTTTGCTGTATTCAATTTGAAATAAGGTTGGATGGCCACTTGAACAGATTTTTTCGAAGTCTACGCAGTGTAAAACACAAGCCAGGCTCCAATGGAATAAAAATAATTACGAAAAAAATAGTTTATGAATCAATCAAGAAGCAAAATATTATAAATAAATAATACTAACTCGTTATAAGGGCGCACATCTGTTCTAAATATTCACGCCTGTTCGACTTAAAGAAGATACTTCACACCATACTTTGCCACCAAAGCCGTTCCCGCGTCACCGGCTCTAGACCACCAAACCCGACGAATTTTGCATGAGATGACTCCGTAAGGCTTCAAAATTCGCGTCACGGGAAGGGGAAGTCTGTGTAAGCTGGTAACTTTTCCAGCTTGGCAGGAGGTGGGAGCACTAGCTTGGATCTTGAGTGGAAGTTTAGCTTGAACGTTTCAACAAGAGGAGCAGCGCATGTAATCTCGAACGAGGTTAAAATTGACGTCGCTGGATTGAAACAGAAATATCTGAGAGCTTCGCCAAAAAACAAATAACATTTTACTCGAGATGACCTTATTGAGTGTTTCGTTCAATTTCTGAATGTTTTTTTACGATCATTCATGAGTGTGAGATCAAGAATTATTCGTGGAAGAGATTAGCCAAATATTCAATAAATGTTTTGCAGAGCTCAACAACAGTTTTCTTAAGCTTCTTCTTCTCTGATTCTTTTGTCAACTTCCTGACTTTTGCAAAGAAATGAAAGAAGGGAGTCATTTTATTTGAACCTCAATTCTTCCAGCAGAACAATTAAATCGACAGGAATGTATAGGTTAAGGGAGATGAATAACGGACGATTGAGATCCAAACTACCGCGGACACATGCCAGCGTTGTGGTGTATGGGACTCATTAACAAAGCACAGAAATGTTTTTAAAAGCTCATTTGAGTTCAGGAATTCGACCTGAAATCTTGACGAGAATATCAGGCGCGTACAATTTGGGACGGAATAACGTGCGTTCAGTCAGATGAGTGGGTGATTTTAATTAGGTAAATCTTCGGGAACGTGATTGTTTCACTGGGCTTTCTGGTCTCTCTTACGGTAGGATATTCATCCTGCAGAATGTAATGTTTACAGCAATTTTGGGCGCCTCTCTTATGGTGGAAAATTTATCCTCATGAACATAGTAAATCTACTGTAATTTTGGGCATCTCTCTTACGGTAGGATATTCATTTTAACGAACTCTCATTTTCAGAGGCCGTCAATTTGAGATTATTTCTGCATTCAATTTTGATGGTCTAAATGATGAATGAATAAATTCTGGATTAATGAAAGGTTTCCGAAAAAAATTCTTTCTGTTACCTGGTAGGGGAAGTCAGCCTGAAATTGCTGAGAATTTTATAAACATATTAATATCCTGTATGAAATTTCTAATGTATCATAATTTTTAAAGATTTTTTACGAAAGTTGGCAACCAGGTCATTTTAGATATACATGAGGATAAAATGACACACCACAGTTTTTGTCTTGAAAACTTCACATTTTTGCTTTATTACATACATTCTTTGTTATAGTAAACGAATTGACATAATATAAGATATTTATGGTACTGAAAAGTGCATTGACGAAACAAAGAAGTTCATTTACCTTTTTTCTTAAATTACCTAATTTTCCAGAATTTTCCGCTTATTCTAATTTCAAAATTTGATAGAACTTTAATAGAGCTTTTTAACTGCACTGGACAT